>JARYGA010021062.1:0-33706 GCA_030545235.1 Helianthus tuberosus
GTGTCGTTACTAGCAGACATTTCATCAATGCCTTGGATAGGAATAAATTAGATGGAAGCATCTCATAGATCATCTTCCAATTGCCGGTGTTCCGGACTATCGAGCATCTCCCTAATGTCAGGTGATACTCTTTCGAGTTTAAATCATGAGGGGTTGCTTATACGGTCGAGAAAAGCGGGCGTTGCGACGTTTAAAAGTCGTGTGGGAAACTTAACCCAGGCGGTTTGAGTTGTGGAGGTGCCAGGGTAGCGCAGAGGAGTCGTTCGGACTACCTCGGGTTTTTGGAGTAGGTGCAGATGTCGTCAAAAGAAACAAACGTCAAATTTTTTACAGGATGGAATAAATTAGAGTGTCGTGACTAGGTGTTAATCGTATCAAGTTCGAAGAGCAATGCTTGTGGTACCTTTACCCCCAGGGTATCCTTGGCTCGTTGCCCCAACGAGTAACGTTTGTCGGAAGTAATTCGTTCAAACGGAGGTTTGTGCAGAGTAGAGTAGGATAAGGATCATGGAATTCGTGAACCATAACACGAGTAGCGAGATAAACTGATGTGTTCAACTTGAGACAAAACGTGAAGGCTTTGGGATCGGCATTAGGGATTTATCTGACGTCGATGAGGTAGCTGGTCGTACACAAATCATGGGTGTTTAGAATAAAGAATGTCGCTTGCTGACAAGGGGTGTTACGTCGATTGGATTAGCACAAAAAGAAGTAGCTAGTGAGGAATGGTCGTTGTGCGGGTCTGTAGGTTTTAGGGTCTATTGAGACGTCTGGAAGGATGTGATTCCTTAAATCGATGAGAAACCCAGTTCGAGTGGATCGTTCTAAGTCGTGCGAACGAGTTCGGAGTAGCGCTTGCGTCGTCGAGGGGTTCGATGTAAAATTACGAAAACAGGTTTTCAAGAAAGCACGGTTGAAGTAATACGTTGCTGAATTTCAAGGGCTAAAAAGTTTGTCGGCTAAAGGTCGAGTTTGTTGAATTCACCAAACTAAAGAGAGATCTGGTCAAGGTTTCTATACGAAGAAACGTGGATGCCGGGAAAAAGAAAGGATAGAAACGGGGATACCATCTGAGCAATAAACGCGGATTCGTACGAAAGCGAGTGAAAGGATTCACGGAATCAGAAAAGTCATCAAAGAATGACGGTTCGGGAAAATGAAGGATAAGGTAAGCATCTAGGTCACCGTACTCGTTAGTGGGTTGACTGGCTCGTATCTTCGCCTTGCCACGCCTTCAAATACACCGGTTTGTAAGAAGGATATCACTTTGCTGGGTTTTGGGGCGTGCTAAGGTATGAGGTTCAACTTGAATAGGGATTAACCATGTAATCAAGGAATTAGGAGGAAATAACTTCACGGTCGATGGGAAGGTGATACAATTGCTGGTACTGCCATGAGAAGCATACACCTCGCATGCTTTTCGTGTTTGAGATGTGCAAACAGAAACCCGAAAAGTGTAGATTTACTAGAATGCTTAGGTGATCAGTCGTGTGAGGGAACAAGTCTCACTACTTAAGTTGGGAAAAGAAATATGCAAGTAAAAAGAATGCGAATGATGTCGTCATTCCTTCTAATATCACACAATATAGGAATGGCTCCTCTTCATCGGGTCGTTCTCGTATCTTCTCTGTGTGGTCCGTAGCAGGCCTCCCCTAAGCAGGTATATCGAGTAAATCGTTCATCGCGTCGATTCATTCTAATCCAGGGGTGATATCAGGAAATATGTGAACGAGGACTTGGAATAACTGGTTCCTTGCCTTAAGTGTGTCGTGGCTTCGAATCGAGGTTAGGAGAATTCACTCCTTATCGCACATCAAGTTTGCGTAGTTTCCGTATAATTCACAGCGTCGAGTACTAATTACACCACTACATATTTACGCACATAAGCCAAATATATACATACACATTTACACATATATGTGTGCACAAGTAAATGCCGATGACTATAATTACTATGTGAGTACCTGAATCTGACGAACCTTGCAATCCGGAGTGTGGTGTCGTTGTGGTTTTCGTTAAAGAACGGTTATAGTCTGGTTTTTCATATAAAACATTTTTCATCTTAAAAATATTTTATATCTTAAACCTAGTTCACTATAACCAATGGCTCTGATACCAATCTGTCACACCCTCAAAATCCACACGCGGAGTATTACCACGAGGCATGTGACGACAGGATCTTAGCCACTAATTATTTTGAACGGATTAGTTATTGTTATAAACATTAGCATAATTAGTGACCTAATTTGAATTTTTCAAAACATAGTTTAAGTTCACAGCGGAAAGGGAAAGAAAACGCATCATAATTGAAACCACAAGTTTATTATCATGTTACTTACGAACCACGTACTCCATCCGATTGCAACGTCCATCCAGAACTGTATCGAGCAACCTGTAAAGCATGCAGTAGAGTGTCAACATAACGTTGGCGAGTTCACGTGTTTGTAGTTTTTCAGTTTTAATTCCAAAAACTTGTTTTAACTAGTTAATTTATCCGTTTATACATGCCATGGGGAGCTACCCCATAAGTGAGCGACTAAACTGTTTTTCCAATACTGAATACTAAGTAACCGTACGTTTCCGCAGTGCCCCGTTTGTCAATGCTCTATCATCATTGACGGTTTGCCAGAGTCTATTAGTTCACGCCCGTTCCCAGTAACAAGGGTCGGTGTGAGGCTGGTCGAACCTAAATAGCGCTATCAACTAATAACCCGTTCGCCTGGCCCCAGCGACTAATCGGTATTAAGTAGTAGGGACTTGAGTGATAGAGTTTTGTTTAGTGTTGCTCGTTGCATTTCCGTACAAACAGTAATTAACTAAGAGTCCCGCACAAGGGGAGAAAAGTAGGTTTGTATCCCTCACAGGGGATAGTGTTGTTACCCGTATCCCACACAAGGAGATAGAAATACCGCATCCCGCACAAGGAGATAGTAAGCAATTCCAAACCAGGAAAAGTTGTTTCGTTCCGTTTCCCAACCACTGGGAACGCATGCTTTAAGTAAAAAGTAGTGAACTCACCTTTGCTTTGCTCGGTAGTCAATTTCCTTGTGTTACGTTTGTCAACCTTACCCTATTATGGTTATTAATATTCGTTAGGTTCGTATGCAAGTAGTGTCATGTAAAATCCTACACGTATCTAACACATAGCATGCATGTCATACAAGCATACACGGTATTGGGCCTATTCTAGCATGTAAACAGTTAAATAGTAACAGTTAGACATTAATACTAACACTCAGTCCAAAACATCAGTTAACACATAGTGCATAAGGCCCACCAATGTTATTGGGCCTGTCCAAATCGTATAAACAGTCAACCAGTAGTGGCATGTAGTAAAGTTAAACACACATCATGTAGCACACATAGTTTTCATAACTGTACAGTAATGGTAACGATAACACATAGTCCAAAACGTATCATCTAACTGTGCGCGGCCCAATAACCAAACTGGCCCACAAAACCAATTCAGTCGGAACCGGGTGGTCTCGACTCGAGATCATGAGGTCTCGAGTCGCAGCCATGAGATACTGAGTCCCAACCAGAAGATCTCGGGTTATGCATTTCTGAGTCGCAACTATGAGGTCTCGAGTCAGGCTTGAGTCGAGATCAGGAGATCTCGAGTCGCAACCTACCCGATCTCGAGTCCCCTGTTGTTTGTCTGGTTTCGAGTGGTCACTAAGTGGTCTCGAGTCGAAACCGCTTGATCTCAACTCGTAACCACTGTGGGAATCTTTCTAGAACCTTATCCATTTGCACGAACCAATCACAATTCCTTAACATGTTTTATCATGCCGTACAATCATCAAAACAGATCAAACCAACATATTTCAAATATTTCCGTCATCATTCAACAGTCTTAAATCAATCATTCACAATAACAATTCTCAATACCCAAGACACCTTGTAGACCAACAGTTGATACACCACTACATATATATATATAAAATCAAGGTTCACATAATCACAAATATCACAACACAGGCAACTTCTATTACTGTTTTACTAGCACAATATCAACATTTATACCATCATCATTATCATGGACAAATCCCACAAGAGAACTCATTCTTTCATGTTTCACATATACACCCAAATAATTGCCACATGCCAATATTCAGTCAAATCTGTAATAGACGCACACATAAATATAATCACAGCAACACATGTTTATCACCCTATTGTATTTAAGACTAACTTCCTAGAATCTGATCACATGTCTCGCTATACAACCATGTCTTATTCCTAATCTTCAAAAATTGACAAATCCATAACTTAATCCAACAAGCACAAGAACTTTAAACAAGCATCAACAAACACAACTGATCCATCTCCAATTTTTTAACAACCAAACAGTAACTAGTGCACATCCACTTATACAAAACCAAAATATGAGCAGTGGTATAAACTGACCAAAGGGTGAGGAACAGATGGTAATGCGACCCGAGATTGGACCCGGCGAGATCCGAACTGAATCGCGAGACTGCTGCCACCAAATCCCATCCTCCTGTTGCGAAAACGAGCCCTTGAATCTGCACCCGAAGCCCACCGTCGTGAGTCCGAGCCCAGCGTCGCTGTAGCTGGTCGACGTCTCCGATGACCACCACCTCCGCCGCGGCCGTCACCACTACCAGCACCATCCCCATCGCCACTAATCACCATCAACATCAACAGTTCGTCTTCATCAGTTTCAGAAATAAAACTAAAGAAATAGGGAAGAGACAAGTGGAGTGAGGGGGGGTTGGTTACCGGGAATAAGCTGATTCGAGTGACCACCGGAGAAACCTGTTGCCGGAAAGCAATCGCCGCCGCCGCCTGCGACGGCGCTGCCCTTGTTCTTCCTCAACAAAGAGACAGCCAGAAGGAGGGTGTGTGGGTTACCGGAACAGATGAGGAAGGGAGAAGGTTTTTATGAGGGTTTCAAGTGCGGCCGACCAGAAAACGGCGCCGGAATTTCCATTTCCGGTGACCGATTTTAGAGAGAGGATAGGAAGGGAATGCGGCTGATGAGTGTAAGGAATTAGTGTTTTTGTAGAATGAGGGGTGGGGGAGGATAGATAGATTATATAGTGTAGGGTTTTAGGGGAGTGGGGTTGGTCTTGGGCTTGACCCAAGTGCGTGAGCCCGTTTAAATGACTACGCGTCTCGCTCAAACCGATTGGCCCGATTAAAATTAACTAACATGTATATAATTAAGGCTTTCGTCGTGGATTATTATTTTGTAAATAATAATAATATTTATAATAATAGTGATATTAATAAACACGCGTGTTACTAAAATGCCCTTCTCTCGACAACGTGAGTACGGGTTGTCACAGCTAAAACCTTGAATCTAGCTGTAGGATCGAGGATTCATCCAAACGAGTCAATCAGAGTCAGATCTAGTTTCTAGAAAGGCGGAATCAGACTAGAAACCGTCAATCAGTGTTAGAACAAGAGTAGAAGAGTAGAAAGTCATTTTAAACATGTTTTCATTGATTTTAGACGTTTTGGTACAGAGAGAATCGGACAGCACTTCGGTACAAAATTCTCTAGAAAGTTACAAATGAAGAACACTGCTAGCCTATTTATAGGCTGACCAGACTGCACGAGATAACACTCCCAGTCCGCACGAGCTGGACAATACCACTTCGTGCGACCTGACCTTATCAGGTCGTGCGACCTGGTTCAAAACACATAAACTTTACATTTTCAAACTATTACATATACATGACACGACATAGACTGATGACGCAGGCGATAGACATTATGCACCAACAAACTCCCCCTTGGATATTGCCGCAGTCTTCAGTCAGCCGGTCTTCAAAACATAATTCACAAAGACTTGAAAAATTCTTCTCCTTGCTTTGGCTTTTTCAATAATGCTTTCCTGAGCTGTTCCTTCTCTTTAGCAGCTCTCTTTTCTTCTTCAGCTAGCTTTTGCAAAACTATAGCTCGAGCAATCCTATCTTTCTTTTCACGCTCTTCTTTCAGCTTCTCTGCTTTCAGAAACTCTTCTCTTTCAATCTCTCTCCAACTTGTTAACCACATATTTTCAGAATTTATACCCTTCTGAAAACATACTGTAGCAACCTTCTGAAACTGCAGAGCTTGTTCTCTATCTTCTGCCTTGTATCCAATCTTGTTCACAAACAGACATTCAATATCCTTTGCAGAACAATTCACTATCCACATCGGATCGTACAGGTGAATATATCTTATTTCATCCCCAACTTTGTACACAATCACTGCTTCGGTCGTCATACAACTATACACCCAGCATACAAACCCTTCATGAAAATTCTGTTCCATCTTTGGCAATGGAATATTCTTCATAACCCTAGGCTTCTTGATCTTCAAAATTGTTTCCACAATACCTGTAACAGGATCCATCCTCTTGACTTTCTTAGGATAATGTGGCTTCCAGTGTTTAAATTCTCTGAAGGCTTCAAATTTCATCAAGCCCCATGTAGGCATATCATGAACTCTGACTGGATATGATAACGTTCTGACTTGGGACAACTCTTCAACATCCCACCAAGGTAAAGACATTATATCTTGAATATATATTGAAATATTGAACACCAAATTCTCTTCTAATCGCATAAGCGTTGACTTGTGGCAAGTACCCCCAGCTTATGATATCTCCCAGAGAAACATCTCTATCCCTTTTGTAATACTGTAGTGGTCTTTTGAATTTTCTTTCCGTATCCTTCCTAAACCACTTCTTTCGTTCTTCACGTTGTTCTTCTTTAGACATTTCTCGAAAACTCTTACTCTTAACACTTTCAGCAATTTTTCTTCTCAATTCATCCACATTTGCTTGACTAAAAAACTCAGCAAGAGTTGGAAAGCTAGAAGTATCAACATTAACATTCTCAGACTGATCATCATCGCTCCAGTCTTCTACTTCCACTTTATCATAATTATCCGCTTCTTCAACATACTTGTACTGATATTCAGGTTGATGATTGATATCAAACTTGTT
This sequence comes from Helianthus tuberosus, assembly GCA_030545235.1. Classification (NCBI taxonomy): domain Eukaryota; kingdom Viridiplantae; phylum Streptophyta; class Magnoliopsida; order Asterales; family Asteraceae; genus Helianthus; species Helianthus tuberosus. Next base: position 6,965 of record JARYGA010021062.1, read on the forward strand.
CAACTCCTCTTCAAAATCGAAGTTAAACTCACTTTCTTCAATAACCATCATCTTAATGATCTCAGCTCTAGTGTACGTATGCAATATCTCACCTTCCTCTACATCATGTTCAAGACGTAGAATCAAACCTATACCCTGATCAACAGTCTCATCAACATTTTCAGAATCACCATGCTCCCCCTCTCCTCCTGCATTTTCTGGTTCTTCGTTTGCATCATCATGAAGATACTCGTCAATATTCTCTTCTTGTGACACTTCAGTTACTTTTATACCAGAATTACCTTGATCAGCATCATCATTTCCATCATCATCATCATCATCATCATCATCATCACTATGAACAGAATATACTTCATCTGCATCATCTTTTAGATTATCATCTTCATCTTCTTCATCATCTTCGATCTTAATCATACCAGAAACTTAAGTTAATGGACAAGGATCTGGAATAGACGATTCTAGAACTTTCTCAATCAGAACAATTTCCCTTTCAGTCACTTGAACATCATCTTTAACTAGAACACTTTTACCCTTATCTTTCATTTCAGCTTCTATTTCATCTTTTCGTCTTGCTCTTACTTCCGCAAGTTCTATCTCTTCAAACCTTTGTTCAATCGGCTTACCAATCAAATCTTCCAACACTTTCTTTAACATATACTCTTCATGTTCCTTTCTAGCATTCTTGGCTTCTAACTCTTTATTTTTCAACTTGAAGTACTCATTCTGCTCATCCCTTCGAGATTTTTCTTCTTCCAAGTCAGCTATTCGAACTTTCAGAATATCTATGTCGACTTGATCAGCTTCAAACTTTTTCAACAAAGATGAATTCTCAGATTCAACAGACTTGACACGCTCCTCTAACTTCTTTTTCTCACTTAACACCTCATTCACCTTCTTTTGCAACTTCTTCACAAGATCATCATTCACAAAGCTAAAATCATCAAGCTGTTCAAGAACTGTACTCTATGGAATATGTGGAAAATCTTCAAATCCAGACGATCCAGGAGTAGTATGAACTGGTGGTTGTGTGGTTGGTGGTGTTTGTTGGACATGTGGTGAAGTTATTGGTGGTTGTTCATGAATGGGTAATGAAATATGATGTTGTGGTGGTGATTGTAAAGGATCAGGTGATGGTTGTCGTGGTGGTGATGATATTGGTTGATTTTGTGGTAGTGATGGTGGTTTAGTTTGTGGTTCTGGTGGTGGATTTATTTTCGGCTTGAATTTTAACCTTCGCGCTGCTGGAGTTCCGACCCGTTTTCTTGATGTTGATTTCTTTCTACCTCCTGAAGATGGTGATTGTACAACCTGAACATTCTCTGGTGGAACATATGTTTCATCATCATCATCCGAACTCCTCTTTCTCTTCTTTTGTTTTTCTCTATCTTTTGGATCATAGTTTTCTCTAATCCAACGTTCAACTTCAGCATTAATATCAACTTCTGACCAGATAAACTCTCCTCTTCATCATCAACTACTATCTTACTAGCTGATTTCCCAGCTTCTACAGTATCATCAATATCTTTCAACAACTGCTCAGTTTCAGGAGTTAACGATTCTTGATCTTTTTCAACATTAGCTTCTGTCTCATCTTCTTCTGGTTCATCAACCAGCATTGTTTCAACTACTTTCTTTTTACATTTCTTCTGTGGTTGAGAAGATGATCCTTCTTCAGCTTAGACTTTCAGTGTAGGATCTCTCTTTCCACCTTTTTTCTTCTTTTCTTTTTCTACTTTTGTATACAAATCATTTCGAGTTTCACAGAAATCTTCTAACTTCTTTAATTCATCAGTTGCACTCTGTTCTTTCATTTCAGCATCATTTCTCCACTTTAAATGATTTACTAGATCCCCATACTTATCACTTTTGATGAACCCGAAAAACTCTGTCTTCTTTGGTTCAGGCCAATCCTTTGTATACTTGGATAATCGGATTAACGTTTCATTATCCATGTGATGCAACTGCATTAGATCATTTTATTCATCTTTCACCAGATTTGGATACGCATGATCCAACATCATCTGCACAAACCTTAGATACACCCAACTTTGACTACCAGAAGTAATATTATCTTCCATGTAATGAAAGACAGTTCTAGAAAAGTTGTATTTCTTGTTTAGCACCAACGCCGTCACCATACACATTTGATAGTCTTTCATAACATCGTATCCACCTTTCCTGTGACTTAGCGCATGAATCACCGAGTGAATAAAGAATTTGTACAGCTTCATAAAACAGGCTTTCAAATAATTTGCTTTATTCAACGGACCGTTATAACCCATTCTAAGCATACATCCTTTGACCATCCTTTCCGGAAACCTTGTTGGCGAATTATCATCATCTGGAAACTCTAATACTTCTCGTACAAGCTGTTCTGTGATTATGATTTCTTTATCTTCATCATCTATACTCACACTTGAATTAATAACATCATTCACTTCATCGTAACTAGCATTTTTCCAAAAATGACCAACATGAGATTTGAAAACTTTGTGCTGATCTATTAAAGCTTTTTGAATTGGTAAACGTCTCATGAATGGCAAAATCTCCTTAAACACAACCAACTTTGGTAAAGTTTCATCGTAAACACAGGCAAGTATTGTGCGATGGTTCAAATACCACATTTGATGCCTGAAATATAAACAGAAACAAACAAGTTAAACAATTTGCACAAGTTTCAAGACAAACTAACATTCACACGATCTGGTCTCATGCGATGTGACCAGTTCATGCGACCTCATGCCAAACCTATCAAAAGTTTTCAAAACGATCTGGTTTCAAACGATGTGACCACTCAAACGGACTGGTGCTCAAACGATCTGACCAACCCAAACGACCTGATCATTTTTAAACGGTGTGGAACTCAAACGAGTTGGCCAATCTCAAGCGATCTAGAACATTCAAACGGTCTGGCCATCTCGTGCGATCTGGTCAAGAAATCAGTCACATCGTCACCTCGTTTAAAACACATGTATGAACAGTAAATTTGCAGGTTTTAAAACTTGTTTCTTTTATGAAATTGAAACCCTTGATCTATTCTACATCAAAATCCGAGCACATTGATATGATTTTTATTCAATTTAGTCCATTTTATAAGCCTAGATCTAAGTTCAAAGAATCAGTTCGTTCAAGTTCATACAGGTTCATGAGATTCGGTTCAATTTATCAACAATCTTTACCTTTCCCATGATATAAGTTGTGCGAACCAACTTATACAATGAATCCGAACACAAAAACACAAGATTAAAGCTCGAAATCTAAGAAATTTCTCAAATCGCTCAAATAGCTTGAAGGTGTGTGTATGATGCGGTGTGGAAACTGAAACATTTCACTCGATCTGGGCTCTCCTTTATATAGAGGATTCCAGGTCGCACGAGTTGAATTGTTGAGGCGGTTTGAGTTGTTCAAGCGGTCTGGCCCAGCTCGCACGGGTTGGCACTTTTGGAACAGTCTGGCAATGTTAAAACAAGATGAAATGAAACTATGGAACTTTGATCATCAGATCCCCAACGTCTGTTGTCGAAAATAAGATGAAATGACAAATCTTTTTGAATTTTTCAACATTTTAGCTAAACAAACATAAAATCTTTTGGAATTGAAGAAACTGGAAACTGTACAAACATATTTACATACATCTTTATGTGAGTTTGTGTAAGAGGATCATATCAGTTTTTGAGACTTATCACCAACACCATTGATCTTGATTTAACTTTAAGTCTTAAACAAATTCACTTCTGATTGTCAGTATTGTTGTCCACTTAAACTTCTACACAAGTTTCAATTGATTCAAGATACGAATTAGTGTTTTAAGAACATAACTTATTCGCGTGTCCCACCTCAGAATATACTCCTGTATCCAGACTCCTATATTCAGTCTTACAGGTGAATGTACACTAATGATATCTATAAATGGGTAATGCGAGGCCATGAGAGCTCAGGCTAGAACTTCCGTTCAATCAGAGAGATGATGGCTCGACTTTAGGTGGGTCCCCCTTGGGGATCTTCTTTTCAACAGCACATGATTAGCATTTTTCAATGTTTCATCATTTTTTATGCTAAGGGTGAGCTTTAATAATAAAGCAGTGCAGAGTATTATACGAGGACTAGGCTATTGCTCCCACAAAATCAGAAGTCCTGGTATAATACCCCAGATATCATCATGCACAAAGACCTAGTATGTCAGAAATAGAAAGCCCTTCAAACAAGATTTCGGGGGTTACCCATGTATCCGAGAGATGTTCCCCATGAGTATAAGCAGTTATTCGTTATGTTTATATCTCGAACTCAATCTACTAATTGTGTGAAGTATACTGGCACATCATTAGTGAGACTCGTTTAAAAACATTTTGACTTTCCATTTCTTTAGCATGTTGTGATAGTCCACTAATGTACTATCATTTCCTCTTTTTCACAACAAAACTCATTTTTGATTTTTTCAATGTTTTTGTAATTATGAATATTTATCATGTTTTTGTATTTTCTATAAACTTTCTCCCCCTAAAATCAAAAACATATTTTTGTGTTTTTGGTTTTATCAAAAGCAATAAAGAAACTGTACAGAAAACATGACAACTAGACGCAGATCACTTCTGATCGCCGTCCGCCTCGGCCACACACTCTACCACCCTCCCAGAAAACAAATTCTTTAACCCGTTCAATTTTAAAAGATAATTAAATCTTGTTTTATCAAAGGGTTTAGTGTAAAAATCAGCTCTCTGATCATCAGTGTGAATATAATCAATTCGAATCAATTTTTTTCTCGTAGCAATCACAAATAAAATGATATCGAATCTCAATATGTTTTGTTTTTTAGTGTTGAACCGGACTTTTAGTGATATTAATGGGTGCCTCGTTGTCCACAAAAATTGGTGTGTCTAAGAATTGCAGGCCATAGTCCCTCATTTGCTGTTGGATCCAGAGAATCTGAGAACAACAGCTGGAAGCCGAAACGTATTCAGCCTCACAAGTCAAGAGAGCAATTGTGGTCTGTTTCTTACACTGCCAAGTAATTAGCTGAGTTCCGAAGAACTGGCACCCAGCAGTTGTTGACTTAGCATTCAACTTACAGCACCCGAAGTCAGAGTCAGAATATCCAGTTAGAGAGAAGTCACCGGATCGGGGATACCACAAGCCGGTGCTTGGGCAACCTTTGAGATACCGTAAGATCCTCTTCACTATAATCATGTGTGATGCTCTGGGACTTGACTGGTACCGGGCGCATAAGCAGGTTGGATACATGATGTCCGGTCGTGATGATGTCAGATACATTAGCGATCCTATAATTGACCGATAAAGCGTTTCATCCACCTTCTCACCACTTTCATCCGGATATATGCCAAGATTTGTAGCCGGGGGGGTTGATATGGAAGATGATTCAGACATATTGAATTTTTCCAACACATCATTCACATACTTGGTCTGGTGTATGAAGATTCCATCAGGCAGTTGCTCAACTTGAAGCCCGAGGAAGAACTTCATCTCCCCCATAGAACTCATTTCAAACTTCTGCTTCATGACCTTCTCAAACTCCTTACACAACTCATCGTTCGTTGATCCAAAAATTATATCATCAACATATATTTTCACGATCAGTAGATGTCCTACAACCTCTTTAGTGAACAGGGTACTATCGACAGTCCCTCTGGTGAACCCGTTGGTCAGCAGATGCTGGGAAAGCGTCTCGTACCAGGCTCTCGGGGCCTGGTGTAATCCGTATAACGCCTTGTCGAGTAGATACACCTTGTCCTTGTGTACAGGATCGGTAAAACCCGGAGGTTGACCGACATACACTTCTTCTTTAATTTTTCCGTAGAGGAATGCAGATTTGACATCCAGTTGATAGACCTTGAACCCCTTCCATGACGCGAATGCCAAGAAGGTTCTGATTGCCTCAAGTCGAGAAACGGGAGCATATACTTCAGTAAAGTCAATCCCTTCTTGCTGACTAAAACCTTGGACTACCAACCGTGCTTTGTTCCTTACTATAACCCCTCTATCATCTCTCTTACATTTGAAGACCCACTTGGTCTTGATCAATTTCTGATATGCTGGGAGATCAACCAACCTCCACACTCCAAGCATTTCAAACTATTATAACTCCTCTTGCATTGCATTTACCCAACTTTCTTCGGTCAATGCTTCTTTATATGTTTTCGGCTCTACATGCGAGATAAAACATTTTAATGAGAAGTCTACTTGTAAAGGTGCTACAGATGAGTAAAAACATGTAAGCCCTTTGTTGATTTATTCGCGAGTTTTCACGCCGCTTTGAAGGTCACCAATGATTTGCTCCGACGGATGGTAAGATAACGTTCTTGGCATAACCGTATCCGGTACGCTCACTTTCGATTGCAAATTTGTTATATTCTGATCACCCGTGTGATCAACATCATTTGAAGTCGCAATATTTGGTTCCTCGTCATAAATCGGATCGGTTTTTGATTCTGAGTCGTCAGATTGGTCAAATATTGGAGCTGTTTCTTCTGGGGGTACATGTGCAGTTCCACTAGGACCAGCCTCATGATCATTTGAACCCATGGTGGGCGAAGAAACTACCAACGGTCTCGGCACTTGTTCTTGTGAAAGAGACTGTTGTTGTTGGTATAGGAACGCCAGATCCTCCTCATTAGGCTCTGTTGGTAAATGGAATGACTCCCAGAGATTTTCGTAATCAAATAGCAACCTGTTTCCGGGAAGTTGATTCGGAGTTGTAAACTGTTGACAGTCAACGTGTTGAACTTGTATGATCTTCCCCAAACTCGGAACAAAAACTCTCTTCAACGGACTAGCATATCCTACAAAAAAACCTTCATTAGCTTTTGCACCAAATTTATCATCTGGATCAATGAATGTGCATGGTGAACCAAAAGGTTCTAAGTACTTTAGATTCGGTTTGTAAAGATGAAGCAATTCAAAACAAGTTTTCTTGTACTTCTTCACTATAAGAACCCGATTGAGCGTGTAACATGCCGTGGCAACCGCTTCACTCCAAAAATATACCGGTAATTTCGAATCTGCTAACATGGTACGAGTCGTTTCGATCAATGTACGATTTTTTCTTTCTGCGACACCGTTTTGTTGAGGAGTATACGGTGCACTGAACTCATGAAGAATGCCCTTATCGTTGCAGAATTCGAGCATACGGTTGTTCTTGAATTCCGTGCCATTGTCGCTTCGAGTACGTCTAATAGGCATTTTGTAAAGCTTTTCCATCTTTTTGAATAGCCTCATCAAAGAATCAAACGTTTCGTCTTTTCTCTCTAGAAACATCACCCAGGAGAATCTTGTAAAGTTGTCAGTAACAACTAAACAATATAGATCTCCACTTATGCTTTTCACATTTACCGGTCCAAAAAGATCCATATGGAGTCTTTCGAGCGGTAATCTGATGAAGTTCAAGAGCTTTTTCGGGTGTGATTTCTTCGTCCGCTTCCCTTTCTTACATTCAATACAGTCATCATTAAGATGGAAGCTTTTCAAATTAACACCGTCTACAAGATCATTATGAACTAAAAAATTCATCTTTCTCAAGTGAATATGACCCATTTTACGACTCCACATGATGGATTCTTTTTCAGTCGCCTTCGTCTTACTTACAAAGCATTGTGGCTTTTTATCTGTCGTTGTTGCAACGCTCATGTCTAGTATATAGAGATCGTGTTCACGAGGAGCGCGCATCAACACCACTTCTTTGGGTATTTTAAACCCCGGTTTAAGAATCAGACATTCATCTTTTGTAAAATGAACAGTAAATGACTTATCACAAATCTGAGAAATACTCAACAGATTGTTTTCTAACTCAGCAATGTAGTTCACTTTATCGAATGTTACGATCCCGTTAGTAAGTATTCCTTCTCCAACAATTCTTCCACCTTGAGTTCCAGCAAACCCGACATAACCTCCATTGATTGACTTGACGTCGTATAGCAGTGCTAACATCCCTGTCATGTGTCGTGAGGCGCCGCTATCCATTATCCATTTAGAAATGATAGACCTTGGAAGCCCCTACACACATCAAAAGACATTTACTTAAACAATGATACCCAAGATTTTTCAACATTTGGTACACTATCAAAGACAATATCATGAGCTACTATGTCAACTTTTGGAATGTTAAAAACAACATTTGGAACATCAGATTCTGGTTTTGATTTTAGAGCTCTTTCCTTGATAGGTGGGAATTCTTCAATCAACTTATCTAACTCAAACTCAATTTTCTCATCAGTGGTTGCAAAGATTTTCGGTTCAGATTTTAAAACTTCTTCCATTTTCTTTTCCTCAAAAGAATGTTTAGGTTTCTTCACCCATGATTGACTTTGAGAAGTCTTTGTTTTAGTATAAACCTTTGAAGTCTTTTGTGATTTTGAAGATTTACCAATTTCAAAAATTGATTTTGGTTTGTCTTTTAACTTCAATGATTCACCGCGTTTAAGAATACGTACGGGGGATACCATAGGTGATTTTCCCTTAACATCCTTTGAAATTTTTGGTTTTGGTTTATGGAAAACTGGTTTTATTATCTTTTTTACACATTGTTTGGCCATGTGACCGATTTCATTGCATTGATAACAGATTCTTTTGTCATATTCAACAAAAGTGGATCTGTTGGCCTCTTCTCTTATCTTTTTGGCCGCAATAAAATCGTCAATTGCTTGCTTACTAAAGATATAATCCTTTTCGACTTCTGTATTATTAACAGACACAAATACTTCACTTAATTTTTCTTTTGGCTTAACTGCTTTCTTAGCTATTTTCATCTCAAAACCAACACCTTTCTTTTTGTAATTATTACCATGTCTCTTGTTATTACCATTGTTACCCACCCATTCATTTTTCTTTCCCGGGTTGTTTGTCGGTTGTTTAACAAAAGATTTTTTCGGTTTTGATATAAACGAATTGTTGTTAACTTCTGAAATATCAATTTCCACGAGTTTAAAAACTTTTTCAACCTTTTCCAGGTTCACATTCTGAATCGGGTACTCAAAATCAGTATACAGTTTGTCAGTTCCGGTCATTGTGTAAACCACAATGATCGAATCGTCATCCAGAACTTTATCTGACTTTGGGATAAACTTATCAAGAAAGTTTCCGTCATCTTCAGAATCTGAATTGGAATTCTCAAAATGAGTTTTAACCGTTTCGAAATCAGTGTTATCACTCTCTTCATCCAACACTTGGTCTACAACTGTTTTAACCTGTTGTGACTCGTTGTCGGTGTCAGACGGAGAGAATGTTACATCTATGTTTTCCGGTAACTCATTCTCTTCTGTTCTCAGTTTGAGATTCAATGCCTTCTCCACCCCGTCTGGATATTTCTGAGAATAATGATTCCACATTGGGGGTGGAACATTTTTGAAAGCTGGTTTAACTTCAGTTTGTTGAGGAACAATCTGATCAATCACATATGAAGATGAAAGATAACTGATCAACTTTTTTTCGACTCTTTCTGTCTCAATGCGCATCAGTTCAAGTTCCTTCTTTAGAGATGCGATTGTGTCCAGATGGATGTTAATCGACATTTGCTTTTCCATGACCGTAGCTTTGAGCAAATTAGCAATTTTATCATTTTCTTTACTCTCAGTGTGAATCATTTTAATTGATCGTGACAGAGTGTCATAAGCTTCTTTAACATGATTAAAATCAATTTTTAATTTGTCATTAAACTTTTTCAAATCTTGAAACTGTTTGTCTTTTTCAAGACAATCCATGCATGGTTTTAAACAGTTTTCACATGGCTTTTCAAGAATTGGATCAACCTTTTCAAAAACATTTTCTTGTTTATCATTTTTACTTTCCGATTTACCAATCTCTCCGGACTCAGACTCAGATTTCTCTTCGGATTCAGACTTCACATTTTCTGATTTGTCATCGGACTCGGACTTCTCTCCTGACTCATACGTATCACAAGTCTCGATAATTGACTCCTTTTCAACTGACACTGACTCTTGAGTTGCATCTTTGGTCTCATTGTTATCAGAAGGTGTTTTAGTTTGTTCTACCTCTTGCAGCTTGACCATAAGAGCTTTGTCTGCTATTTCTTTCAAAGTCTCTTCATTCATTTCCTTTGAGACATCAATGATCTCTTGAACCGGAGTTTGTTCAACTTCGTATTGAGACATCTGCTATTTCTTTCAAAGTCTCTTCATTCATTTCATTTCTCGATTTCCGGTTCCGGCTCTTCAACAATTTCAGCCATCATTGCAAGACCACTTCCTGGAACGTACTTATCCCAACTGAAACCTTCTGGAATCTTTTCGTCATCTTGATTCACTAAAAGAGCTTTTTCTGTTTGTTTGGATTGACTGTTCTCGATTTGAGGTCGTGGATTGAATGGTTGTTGACTGTTTTTATGATAGATGGCCTGTCGGTAATAATCGTTGGCGAATGGATTCTGGTGATTATTAACTTCTCTGTTCGGACATTCGCGTTTAAAGTGCCCCTTCTCTTTACACTTGAAGCAAGTCACCTTCGATTTGTCGAATCCAAGTTTAGGATCAGGACCTGCGAGACTACTTCTTCCGGTAATTTCCATGAACCTCTGAGCTCTTCTCACAATGCTCGCCATACCCCATTTTATGTCGATGAGTTCTAGTTCCTCGGGATCAATTTGATCGTAATCTTCTTTAGTCATGTCTAGGTTACCAATTCGTCCGGCTACTAGACTCTCGTAAGACTCAAGTACAGAAGCTAGAAGTGCTATATGCTGTTTTGCGGCTGTCTCGGTAAAATCTTGACCGTTTTTTATATTAACAGCGGTATTGCACTGTATCCCATGATTATAACTCTGATTTTTCGATCCTGAAGAACTTTGAGAAGAAACTTGTTCTTGAAAATTATGAACCTTAGGATTCGGTTCGTAATTTGGAAACGATGAAAAATTGTTGTTAGGCATGTTTTGAGGTACTCCCGATGAAGAATCTGCACTGAATGCCGTTTGAATCTTTGGACTCGGAGCAGATGTGGCAGATGATTTTCCTTTGTAATAAAGGTGAACATCTTGCTGTACGTTTGCAGATTTCATTTTCCTCATCTTCCGAAGTTCAAGGTCATGAGCTTCAATTCTCTCAATAAACGTACTCAAATTGAAACCCACGTATTCCAAATTGTTCTTCAAAACCAATAAGAATGTACCCCACTCTTCTTGTGGTAGTGCGTCAGCCAACTTATCAACCCACTCTTCGTCTGTTTTATCTACATTCAAACGTTTCATCTCCACTACCAAGTGACAGTACCTCTCAATCAACTCTTTCGTTGATTCTCCACTGATAGCAGTAAATATGTCGAATTCTTTTTTCAGTAGTGCCTTTTTGCTTTTGATCATTGAAACACTCCCAAGAAATTTGATTTTAAGAGCGTTCCAAATAGATTGCGCGTCACCCTGATGCTATAATAGTACCAAAATGTCTTCCTTAATTGCCTGTTGCAATATACTGACCATCTTCTTCTCGGCTTTAAAGTTGTCTTGTTCAGCCAGAGTTAACGTGTTACGTGTTTTCGGAAGACCAGCATCATTCATAGGAACTACATATTTCGTTTCAACTTTCAGCCAACATTCGAGGCGATTTGCCTGAACCCACGTGCGAAATCTATCCTGCCACCCCGAATAATATTCAATGTTGAGCAGTTTCGGTGGTTTTTGCATGGTTCCTAGCTCGTTCTCCATATTCACATTCTGGGCTATACTTGCTGGAGTTTGAGTAGTCATACCTCCTCCAACAACGCATTGTAAAATTCTTGATTGTCCATTTTTATATATTGAAAAATGTTTCGAAAAATTTCTAAGTTTTGAAAAATTACAATTTCAAGCGACCTGGATTTTCAAATGACCTGGACTACAAATGACCTGATTTCAAACTACCTGATTTCAAACGACCTGAATTTCAAACGATCTGGAGTTCAAACGACCTGGACTATCTAAACCGTGCGAGGTGAGTAAAAAAATTTCAGTTCGTGCGATCTGAACACTTTCACACGATCTGATCACTCAAGTCGTGCGATCTGATTACACAGTTTGATATTTTCAAACGATCTGGTCCAATTCGTGCGATCTGGACAAGAATTTCAAACGGTTTGAACAAGAATCAAATGATCTGATCAATTTCACAAGATTTGAGCATCATTTTCATACGATTTGGACAGTTTCACCTCGTTTGAAGACTTAGTTTATCAAAATTTCAAGTTTTTGACATTTTTTGATCAGTTTTATTTCGATTTATGGTCTGCAACTTTGTATGATTGTTCAAAATGATGTTTTACACATAATATCTGAAATCGTCTGAAAATCCAAGAAAGAGTAGAAGTATATGATTCTAAACCATTCAAAAAACTGATATCAACATATTTGACTCATCCTGAGCTCTAATACCACTTGTAGAATCGAGGATTCATCCAAACGAGTCAATCAGAGTCAGATCTGGTTTCTAGAAAGGCGGAATCAGACTAGAAACCGTCAATCGGTGTTAGAACAAGAGTAGAAGAGTAGAAAGTCATTTTAAACATGTTCTTCATTGATTTTAGACGTTTTGGTACAGAGAGAATCGGACAGCACTTCGGTACAAAATTCTCCAGAAAGTTACAAATGAAGAACACTACTAGCCTATTTATAGGCTGACCAGACCACACGAGATAACACTCCCAGTCCGCACGAGCTAGACAATACCACTTCGTGCGACCTGACCTTATCAGGTCGTGCGACCTGGTTCAAAACACATAAACTTTACATTTTCAAACTATTACATATACATGACACGACATAGACTGATGACGCAGGCGATAGACATTATGCACAAACACTTGCAAGTCCTAATAACAAGCTTTACACAAAACTCTATTGGAACCACTAATCACCACAAATCTTTTCAAAATTTTTATTTTTTTTCCTTGTCTTGGTTTAATTTGGGAATAACAAGTTCTAAAAGGATTATGTTTTTACAAATTTACAACCGATAGTGTCGCGATAAAAAGAACCGAATAAGAAAATTATGAAAAGGCATGACAAATCTTTTTAAATTTGATTATATATACTTGTTCACATTATGAATCCATTCCCACAATAAGTGAGTTTTGAGCCTTTATCGAGAATACATGCATACATCTTTAAACTAAATGCTCATTTTCGTTTCTTGTGTGAATAGCTGCTTGGTTCTTACGACTCTAGAACTTGCCAAGACGATACATTCCCGGTCCTTACCAACTTGAACCCAAGTAAGTAAATGATGGAGGCATTAGGACTAACCCATTTTTCTTTCAAAACCATTATTTTCATCCTTTTTACACCACTGCCCAAAATCCTCCTAGTTAACCCCTTTGAGCCTAAACCTTTTCATTGCAAAATCCAAAAAACCAAACACCCATTACCCACCAAAACCTTTTTCTTTCAAACCCATTTGTTTTAGTAAAAAGGCCAGTTATCTTGTGACATGAAAAAAAAATGTTGCAGTAACCAAACAAGTTCCTCAAAGAAATCTTGTTTAAATATGCTTAGTTTGAATAAATGTCACAAAAACAAAAAGTTTTACGACAACCGACGCTTTTTACACTTTTCGCCATTTTACTAACCACTAACAAAAAATCACCTACCCTTTCCCAAGTCCTCTTGATATTTATGAAGGTTTATAGTTAAAAGGAGGAGGTTTGATCGCTTGTCAAGCATATGGTAGAAATAAGTTCCATGCCGGTATCGAGTGTTTCATAAAAATACACAAATCGGCCGAGTGTTGAGTGATCTCCCGTGAGGTACATGACTTGTATATTAATTGAATTTTAAGGAGGCATGTTATGCCCAAATAAATAATTTTTCTTAACAAGTGTTTTAAATAAATCATGACGAATAGGATTATAAATAAAATAAAAATAAAACTTAATAAAGATCTTGGATTCTCGACACTCAAGATGAGCCACAAACTTCTCTTCTACCTCTTCCATTTGGGTGTGTAAGCCACATATTAAAGAGTTTTGCTTGAGGACAAGCACAGATTCAAGTGTTGGGGTATTTGATGTGTAGAAAATGTAACATATAAATTACATCAATTGAGGCATAAAACCAACCCTTTTTAGTACTAATGTTGGAAAAAGCACGTTTCTTTCTTCCTTTTGAATTTACAGGACCAAATGAGCTTAAAAGAACAAAAGGAACAAATAAGCAGCCAAAACCAACATAAATACAAGAAGAAGGAATAAAGTGATATACCCTCAGCAGCATCTTCCAAAGCAAAAACAAGGAAACAGAACCTGACCACGGGGCCGTGCCCAGCTGGGCATGAGGCGTGGTCAGCCGTGGCACATCAAGACAAAAGCTGCAGAAGCTTCTATGCCCACCACGGGGCCGTGTCCAGCTCTACACGGGGTGTGGTCAACTCTTAGATTTGCAGAATCTTGATAGCACATCAAAGAGTTGACCACAGGGCCGTGCCTAGAAGACACGGGGTCGTGTGGGGCCCCCTACTGACAGCTGCATTTAATGAAGGAAGAGAAGAAGGCTGGCCTCGGGTCGTGCCCAGAGGAAACGGGGCTGTGGCTGGGGCTCTGTTTTGGCTATAAATAGGGGTGCTTGGTTCACTTCAAAGGCATCCCTTGGCAAACCACTTCTCTCTCACTTTGCCACTAAGCCACCACCACTACAACACCAACACCCACCACCATCATCCATATATCATCTTTAGAGTATGTAGTAGTCTCGGGATCTAAGTTTGATTGTAAGAGTTTTTGTCAATCAAAGGCCATGTTTGGCTAATCTCTTACATCACTTGGTGAAGACAAGTCTTTAATGTATTACTTTTGATTTTTAATCTTTCAACACTTTTTAATTGGGTGTGTATAAATGACTTTAATAACTAGTTTCTTATGTTGAAAGTGAATTTTCTTTACCATTTCTTCATGATGTCATTGATTTTCTCATTCATGTCTTTACGGTCTATATAAAGCGCGTTAACTACCTGGAATGGGGGTTAGGAGGGTGGTTTGGTAAAGTTCTTGTCTCGTTCAGTGTATAGATCCGGCGAGGACTTGGTTCAGGCTTACTAGGACCTCCTTCAATGCCCAACGGTATTGTATGGCGGGGGTGCGAATAGCTTGAACCTCTCATATGTAAACTACTATTCAAACTTTAAACCGGCTTCTTGGGATTGTATCCTTGCTAACTCAACCCACTTAGCCGAGGGTAACGTCACCTTCAAAAGTGGGGCCTACCAGTTTTTGCATTAATAACTTATTTAATTATCTTTCAATATTCCGACCCTTTGGGATTGTATCCCTACTGACTCAAACCACTGGGTTGAGAGTAACGTCACCTTCAAAAGAGGGGCCTACTACTATAACTAAGATAATCTCTTAAAAAGTCCGAAAGTGCGAAAATCATCAAAGGGTACATTAAAGATGAGTTGGATCCAAGTGATTCTATATTGTCTATTTGTTTTCCATTTTACTTATCTTTTCATTTTTAGTTTTATTTTCATGATAAAAATCTTTTCTCAAAAAAATTTAATCGATTAGACATTGACGCTAAACCGGTATTAAAAGCTCTTGTGTCCTTGGACGACCTCGGTATCTTACCAACACTATACTACGCTCGCGATGGGTGCACTTGCCCAAGTGTGTGTTTTGTGTTAGTATAATATCGTGTTTTTTAAATTTAAAACTTGACTAATGCGTAAAATGGGCTAAAATATTAATAAAATCATATCACGCTATACACACACCAATGACCGCACACCAGCAAATAGGCCGCACACTGTTTTAGGCCAATAAGTTATTGAGCCGCACACTAGATTAATGGACTAATCTAATGGACCACACACTTATAAACTACACGGCACACTCCCGTATTGGACTATAAACTATTTGGGCCGCACACGTGTTGTATACTGGGCTATCTAAAGTAATGTTAACTATATGACCCGTATGTGTACTTATGTGAAGCATGGTGCCTTAAATGCTATTTGATTTGTAATGTGTACCAATTTGTGAAATACTTGTATACGAATCTGATTAGAAATGGTAACTATAATAGGGCATGATTGACCAAAGTGATTTAAGACAAGTAATAACCTGCCGAGCAAACCAAGATGAGTTCATACACTTTACTAAAAGCATGTGTTCCCAGTGGTTAGAAACAGAACAAACAACACCTTCCCAGGTTTGGGATTGCCTACTATTCCTGGTTTGGAATACGGTTAATTACTATTTATATTAGATGCAATAAGCGTACTAAACAAAACTCTATCATGGAAGTCCCCACTTACTATAGCGAATAGTCGCCTGGCCTAGCGAACGGGATATTAGTTGATAGCGCTATTAGGTTTCACCAACCTCACACCGTGCCTGGATAGGATCGAGCGTGAACTAATAAGCCTTGGAAAATCGTTAATTATGATAGACATTAACAAACGGGGCAACAACGAAATAACGGTGGCAAAGTATTCGGTATTACAGAGTTTAGTAGCTTACATATGGGGTAGCTCCCTTGGCATGATGTAAATGAGTAGAAACAAGTTTTATGGAATTAAAACTGGATAACTCGTGAACTCGCCAACTTTATGTTGATACCGTACTGCATGCTTTGTAGGTACTTAGTGATAGCAGGATCCTACAGCTTGGGAAGTGTAGTGGTTGCATGAACACGTGTTGGGTTTCCTTTTAATAAATCATGAACTTTAAACTGATGCTTTAAACTGTTAAACTTTTGCTTCCGCTGTTATCTTTTGAACGTTGCTTTGAACTTAAACTTTGGACTTAGACTTAATTAGTCACTAATCATATTGGATGTGATTAAAACTATTTTATTATTTTGATTATTCAATATGATTGGTGGTTTGATCCTGGTCAGTCACACGCCTCGCAGTGGTACTCCGCACGTGGAAATTGTGGGTGTGACAGCTTGGTATCAGAGCCATTGGTGATAGTAAACTTCGTTTTAAAAAAGAAAAGTCTTTTTTTTTGGAAAAACCAGACTGTAACCATTCTGTACTAAGCAATTCGCAACGACACTACACTCCAAGTGCAAGGCTCAAAACTCTAGACTTCGTAGCTCGGGCATGTGTTAATTTGTTACTCATTTGGTGCATATTATGATGATATATGTACTAGTATGCTTGGCTATATACATATGTGTATGTATAATGGTCAAACTTCCTTCTATTATTCTTACGACACTACGGCGTCATTCTCATACTGTGTTTTCTGGATATGAAGACAATGAGCGGACGCGGAAGAGGAAACATTAACATAACCCAGGATCAACTGACAAACCTGATAAACATCGTGGCTGAGGCTTTCGCAGCCCATCCTGGAGGTAAACTTGTCATTCTAGGATGTTTAGATCCTACTCTCATATCATCTTATCATTCTCAATCTGTTCGCTTTGTTTTACGCGATAGGTCAACTTGCACCCACTCAACCTCGCGTTTGCACTTTCAAAACTTTCATGGATTGCAAACCCCTCACCTCCAATGGCACTGAAGGAGCCATAGGCCTTCTGCATGGGATCGAGAAGGTCGAATCTATGTTCGTTGTGTGTGAATGTCCTGCCACTAATTGGGTACAATTTGCTACTGGTACGCTCGAAGGAAACACACTTTCTTCGTGGAATGCGCAGGTTCAGATGCTCGGATTGGCAACCGCCAATGCCACTCCTTCGAATGACTTTAAGAACCTGATCAAGGAGGAATACTGTCACAGGGATGACATCCACAAGCTCAAGACTGAGTACTACGAGTTTAAAATGGTTGGATCTGAGATTGAGACGTACACTAAGTGATCTAACGACTATGTTGCTCTATGTTCTAACATATCTCAGCCTGTATATAAAAGGATCGAGCTTTATATCAAGGGTCTGGTTTCCGAAATTCAAATTGACTTCAACTAATCTCCCTACCATTCAACAAGTTGTGCGTCTAGCACACCGTCTCACTGATCAAGCAGTGGAGCAGGGCAAGCTGCCCAAACGAATCAGTGCTACTGCTGATACTCCTAGTGAAAACAAACGCAAATGGGGTGGCAATCAGGGCAAAGATCATAACCCCACTCAAACCCCAACCCAACAAAGGAAGTTCGAGAACTACAAGGGTCCTCAACAGTAGGGTGGTTACCAAGGAAACCGACCCAAGTGCAACAAGTGCTCTCGTCATCACAACGGACCGTGTGAAAGGAACCACTGTCAAAGATGCAACAAACCAAAGCATGAAGCTAAGGACTGTAGGAGCCCATACCCTGCAAGGCAGAACCAGCCACAACAGCAGCAACAGCAACAACAATAGGGGAACAACCGTAGATGTTACCATTGTGGAGCAGTGGGGCACATGAAGAAGAACTGCCCTCAGCTGAATCAAAACAACAACAATCAAGGCGCTGGGAAAAACAAAAACAACAACGGTAATAATGGTGCGAGAGGAAGAGCTTTTGTGATAGGCGCTGGTGAAGCAAGGAATGATCCCAACATTGTGGCGGGTAAGTTCCTACTTAATGATCATTATATTTATGTACTATTTGATTGCTGATGCTAGCTATGTATCTCTACATATTAGTAAGGCACTTAAGCCTACGCCAACACCTTCAGACACTAAGCACGTCGTCGAATTAGCTAATGGTAGAAACATCAAGGCCTCACACGTTATCAACAACTGTAAGCTCGTACTATCTGGTCAAACTTTCCTCGTTAATCTCTTTCCCAAAGTTCTTGGAAGCTTCGACCTTGTCATCAGAATGGATTGGTTATCCAAACATCGAGCAGAAATACTCTGTTTGTTCGTATCCCTCGTCCTTTTGGCGAACCTCTTATTGTTCAAGGTGACAAAAGTGGTGCAGTCATAGGCATCATTTCCTTCTTAAAGGCTCAAAAGTATTTACGAAAGGGTCAAACTGCTATTCTAGCTCTCGTCACCGATACTCAAATGGAAGAAAAGAATATAGAAGATATTCCTATCGTACATGACTTTCCTGAAGTATTTTCTGAGGAATTACCTAGTCTCCCACCCCGTCGTCAAGTTGAGTTTCAAATCAAACTAACTCCTGGAGCGGCACCCATAGCTCGTGCACCTTACCGACTGGCCCCATCCGAACCGGAAGAGTTATCCATGCAGTTGTAAGAGCTGTTAGATAAAGGTTTTATTTGTCCTAGCTTATCACCTTGGGGAGCCCCAATACTTTTTAGCAAGAAGAAAGATGGCACTTTTCGTATGTGCATCGATTATCGCAAGCTGAACAAAGTAACTATCAAGAACCGTTATCCACTCTCACGAATCGACGATCTATTCAATCAGCTGCGAGGATCGAGTTTCTATTCTAAGATTGATCTATGATCAGGCTATTATCAGCTGAGAGTCAGGGACGAGGACATCTCTAAAACTGCTTTCAGAACCCGTTATGGTCACTACGAATTCCTTGTTATGCCTTTCGGAATGACAAACGCACCTACGGTTTTCATGGATCTCATGAACCGAGTGTGCAAACCTTACCTTGATAAATTCGTAATCGTATTCATCGACGACATCTTAATCTACTCAAAGAATCGAGAGGAACACGAGCAACATTTACGTCTTATTTTGGAACTCCTACTAAACGAACAACTCTACGCCAAGTTCTCGAAATGCGACTTTTGGCTTCATGATGTCCATTTCCTTGGGCACGTGGTCATTGAAGCTGGGATTCACGTTGATCCAGCTAGGATTGACTCTATCAAGAACTGGCCTACACCTAAGACTCCAACCGAAATCCGCCAATTCTTGGGATTGGCAGGTTACTATCGTAGGTTCATCGAGGGATTTTCGAAGATTACTCAACCCCTCACAATGCTCACCCAAACGGGTATCGCTTATAAGTGGAACGATGCTCAAGAGTCTGCGTTTGAAAGGCTGAAAGATAAAATTTGAAGTTCTCCTATTCTTTCATTACTAGAAGGTACCGACGATTTTATTGTCTACTCCGATGCGTCGATTCAAGGACTCGGTGGTGTGTTGATGCAATGCGAGAAAGTTATTTCCTCCGCCTCTCGACAGCTCAAAATTCATGAGAAAAACTACACTACACACGATCTAGAACTTGGAGCAGTAGTATTTGCACTCAAGATATGGAGACATTACTTGTATGGTACCAAGTTTACGATTTACACAGATCACAAGAGTCTCCAGCACATACTGGATCAGAAGGAGTTGAACATGCGGCATCGCCGGTGGATCGAGCTCCTAACGTGGTAGCCGATGCCCTCAGCCGTAAAGAAACCAAACTTAAGCGTGTCTGTGCGTTACAACTTACTATTCACACGAACCTCCCTAACCAAATCCGAAACGCCCAAGTCGAAGCACTGAAAGCGGAAAACCTCCTAGATGAGTCCATGCGGGGCATGGAAATGCAGCTCGAACTCAAAGACGACGGCATACGTTATTTCATGGAACGTATCTAGGTTCCATCTTACGGAAACCTCCGAGAGCTTATGATGGATAAAGCACACAAGTCTCACTACTCGATACATCCCAGTTCTGATAAGATGTATCACGACCTTAAGGCCCTGTACTGGTGGCCTAAGAACAAGCTTTGTGACGCACCAATTTTATCTCTACCTAAAGGCACTGACGACTTTGTGGTATATTGCGACGCCTCGCGTCAAGGGTTAGGCTGCGTGCTGATGCAGCGTCAGAAAGTTATAGTATATGCATCTCGCCAGTTGAAGATTCACGAGAAGAATTACACCACACATGATTTGGAGTTAGGCGCGGTGGTGTTTGCTTTGAAAATCTGGCGACATTACTTATATGGCACGCGATGCACTATCTATACCGATCACAAGAGCTTACAACACATTTTTGATCAAAAAGAGCTTAACATGAGACAGAGACGCTGGGTTGAACTATTGAACGATTATGATTGATGTTGCTTGGGCAATCTACTGTGGAGCATCACTCATACGAGATTGAATCAAATTTATAGAAATCTAAAACATTTTTACAACTTCATTTTTACTTTCCTTTCAATTATTACACGATCTTGAAGGAATCTGGAACCCATCGGGTCCTTAACTCAATCCATAGTTAAGGATCTGCATTAGGGTTAATTTCCATCAAGAAAGGATTTGATTAAACAGATCAAGCACACGTTTTAACAAGAACACTAGGTTCGCACGAATGGACTAAGTGGATCCGCGCAAATAGACAATTTCCTACGTTTTCAGTTTTGGTTTTCTTTTCTGTTTTCACGTGTCTTCAACATCATTTGATCGCTTTATTTGCTGTTTTGAATTATTTAAACAATTTACTTAACGGTTGAAATTGAATCTGATTATAAATTAAACTGTTCATAACATAAACAGTCGGTTTGTATGAATGGACTCTGTCCATCCGCGCGAATGGACTTTTTCTAAAACCAAATTATTTTACTTTCTGTTTCACGTCAGTTAGCACGTCTGATCATTTTAATTACTGTTTTAACTATTGTACAAATCAAATCAGTTGGATCAGACCGTATCAGTCGATCCGTTGTTACTAGAAATGTCGATCCGCACGAATGGACTATGTCCACCCGTGCGAATCAACCTGTTTACTTGTTTTATCTCATTTTTTTCTGTATTTCAACATTGTGACCGACACTCGTTCACAACAATATACTTATACTCTCGTATAACCATTTCAGTGTGATTCTCGAGACTTCATCAACTCCGCTTGTGGTTTTAGTGTTACCTTACGCAAAACTGTGAGTATACTCGACCCCATTTTCGTTTTAAACACTTTGGGTACAACATGTACTTTTTACAAAAACACGCAACACTTGAGACTTGTTTATTCAAAATCACACTCTATCCATAATTAAACATGAAAACATGTTATGCTTGTTAATCTCATATACTATGTGTACATTGTGTCTCTGAAAGTTTGTCTCAGTTGTTGAAGTCTATAACTGAAAAGATGGGAAATCCTCCTTCCAATCCTTCAGTTCATATTGAAGAGAAAACATCTAGTGACCCAAAGGATCCTGATTCATTGCCTTTGAAGCGAAAAATGAGGGATCCTCAACCCGGAATGTATGTTGAGCATAACCAAGATCAACCCACGAATGATACTGAAGATGATGATGGCTTATATGACTTCGAATTTGAGAAGAATGCCACGGATACCACCACTGCTACTAAAGATATCTTTGAGTTTGATGTTGATACTCAAAGAATGGATGTGGAGACCCACACTGCAAATATTCCAGTTCCCACCAGTGTTTCTGATCCTGTCATCGTTTCAACACCACCTGTTACAACTACTGTTGCAGGTCCATCTGGAATAATTCATGAAGAGCCTTGTAGTTCAAGTGGTAAACGGCCTGAAGATCCATTAAGAATGTTATTTGACGATGATTCAAGTGATGATGATGAATTTATCAGCATGATGGAAATGAAGAAACGACTAGTTGTGCTTGAACAAGATGCGATCCATAAAGATGCCAAGATCATTCAGCTTGAAGATACTATAGTTCAAAAGAATCAACAAATTGATCAGCTTCAAGGTGACGTCAGTTTGTTGTTCAATGTGGTTTATGATTTGCATGGAAAGTTGGAGAAGAAGTTTGGACGAGAGTTTTCTGATCCAACTGATGTGGAAAGTAGAAGAAAAGCTGATGAAGATAGAGCTAGAGCTTTTGCTAAGGATGACGCTGAAAGGAATGCTGCTATGGAGCATTACTTCACAAAGGTTACTGATGTAGAGGCTGACAAGGCAAAAGCTGAAAGAATAAAGAAGAAAAGAGAGTTTGTGATGCTGAAGAACAAGAATCTTAATCCAGAAGATGAAGATGCTCACGCCACTCATCATCTAATGGATGTTGGTGAAACTCTTTATGATAAGTTGGCAATCGCTCTGGTGTGGTTAGCTGGGGATTTGATCATGATCGTAAAAGATGGTGGATTAAGAGGAAGGTTGGTCCTGTAAAATGGTACAAGAATCCCGCTCAGTTTCAATCGTTTACTTAGGTGGACTTGATTACTTTGTCAAAGTCACCTTATGTTGATCACAAGCCAGGAGGGCGTGGATATTTTTTTTTCGAAAGATTGCAAAGAGAGGTTGCTCGTGATTTCCCTTCAATGCATACTGCCGAATCTATTGTGACTCCAGCCGAAAAAGGAGTTAGGGATCCTTACACTAACAAGCGAATGAAGATTGTATCCTGGCCACCAACTGACAAGGAAAAGACTATTCCCTTGGTCAGCAAAGTTCCAAAAGGTGCTCTGAATACCATGAATTTTTGGGCTTATGATGAGCGATTAGGGCAAGCTGTGATTGTTTGTGATAATGAAGTGAGTTTTCGCATGGTGATCAAGTTGATTTGCTGAATCTAGCTTATGAAGATTTGGAAGTGCTTGCTAGTAACCAAATTATAGCTACTGATAAATATGAAGAGATAGCTAAAGGATGGACTGCTGTTGTTGCTTCAGCTGTTCACATCCGTACAAAAGGGTTTGGTGGTTTCAAGGATCGTTTGGGTGGTAGCGGAGGAAGTTGAAGTCTCAGGAACCTCTATGCATAAACCTAAGGGGAGATTGTTAGAACTTGAAGGTTTATACATAGAGATTGATATGTTTAGGGGTTGGTTTTGTAATGTTTTGTTTATATTTGTTCTTGGGCCGATAATATGTATTGGGTTTAGAAGGGTTTCGAGTGGGCTTAGGATGGTCTCGACCCACCTAGGATAGTATTTAAGTAAACCTCTAATGTGTTTTTGAGGTTGATCAGTTGTTACGCACAAGAGGCCACTCGAGACCTGTGAAGTTGTCTTGTATCAGTCAATTTTCAAGCTTTGAATGCAAGATAAACTGGTTTGTTTGTTTATTATTTGTTTCGATTACTTTATGTTTCTTGAATCCACTTGTGTTTGATTTCCGCACTTACACAAGTAGTTGTTTGATATCGTTGAAAGATCCTCACGGGTTTTACATTTGAAATAAGAATTTTGCAAACATCAAGTACTTGAAATTCCCCCTTGAAAGCTTCAACAAACAACCACCGTACAACTCGAAAAGAACTATTGGGATCAGAAGAGTTGGATGAACAAGTCAAAGAGCTGGTCAACAAGTCAAACCTGAAGACAAGTGCTAGTCAACAAGTTAACAGCTAAAAACTAAGGGTTTTGTGTGCCGTCGTACAAAGGGTTTTGAGCAAAATAATCATCTACCAAACGTTGATGAGAACCCAACCGATAGCGTTCAAGGGGTCCTTGTCTTGTATGTGGCGCAGACGATTTCACTTCGTCTCATAAAAGTTTAGCCGCCTCCTTAGTGGCTTTTTTTAATCAATTCATTGAGAACTCCCGCGTTTTCACGAGATGAGTCGGATGATGAGCTTGAAGACATTTTTAGAAAATAATAGAGAGAATTGAAAGAGTTTGAGTGCTTGGCATGTTTTGTGAGTTGTGTTGGGCACCATCATGCCTAGGTGGCATGGGGCGTCATCCAACGTCATTCAGCCTTAATGGTTTTGTTAAGTTAATATATTACTATTTTTAGCTGTATTTACAAGATAAAGCCAAGATCAAGTGAGTGGGCTAGAAGATGGTGACATTTCCAACACTTTTGTATATGTTAGATGAAAACTAATATTGGAGCTCACGCTTTGTGGCGAGAACGTAGGAGGGTGTTGGCGAGTATATATTTGTTACATAATATATTAATGAGTTATTAGAGACCATACAAGCTTTAATATAAACGGCGGTAAAAATAAGCAATCGACACAGTTAAGTAAACATGTTTAGAGTTAAAAGTTAACTTTAACTATAATAAGGTAAACAAAAAATAACTAAATTTGTTAACTTGTATATTGAAGGGTTAATATAGATCATGTAGGCTTTAATCTAAACGACGATAAAAATAAGCAAGCAACACGATTAATTAAGTAAACATGTCTAGAGTTAAAGTTTACTTTAAATATAGTAAGTAAAATAAAAAAAAGAATAAACTTATGAAAAAGATAAAAGAAAAAATATTATGATACCATACGAGTACTGGTATTTCGATACAATACCCAATTTAGTACCATTTGTTTTTTTATCTGTTAAGCACTTATATAAGCACTAAATAGGTAAAATTGGTACAAGTACCAATAAAGTACGGGCACCAATAAGGTAAAATCGGTACAAACATTAATACAATATGAGTACCAAATAGATAAAATCAATACTAGTACCACAATACCATAATACGAAAATAAAACATAATATCAAATTCATTTGTTATCAAATTATATACCAGTATCGGTTTTACCGGTACCCGTACCAATATTGAAAATACCGAAATCAATAAAAATTGGTATCGATACATGTACCGAATACCTAAAATCGGTACGGGCAAGGGTACGGTACGGTATTTAGGAAAAAATTATTGTCCCCAGATCAAAACGTAAATCGCTTATAGAAAAAGAATTATTATTAAACTTTCGTATGATAAACCCATTAAAGTTTAGAGGTATAAACATAAATCATCTATAGACAATAATTATTATAGTTTAGGGGTCATATGATAACTCTATTAAAGTTGAAGATTATAAATGTAAATTAATAAAAAATTAAAAAACAATAATATTCTTTTTTTTTTTTTTTTGAACGGCAAATTAGGATCACTGACGGACCACTGGAGTATCATCGTGCCACCAGCGGAACCACCCGATCATATCCATCTCCACTAGGCTATAATGCCTATACACCAATTCAGGAGGAAATCTAATAAATCTGGGAAAAACTTCCTCTTTGTGAGAATCGAACTCAGGACCTAATAGTCCCAAAGCCTTACTTTTTTAAGTAATATAAATTAAGATAGACCAAAGATTACTACTATTTACAATTTGAATTTTAGTGTTGCACTTACTTTTTTATTTTGCTTATTAACCATGTTACATTAAGAAAAAAAAATATCATAAAATTATGTATTTTTGTAATCTTTTGCTTATTAACCATGTTACATTAAGAAAAAAAAATATCATAAAATTATGTATTTTATTGAAATGAAACTTGACTTTTGTATAAGTATGTATTTTTGTAATCTTTTGCTTATTAACCATGTTACATTAAGAAAAAAAAATATCATAAAATTATGTGAAATGTGAGCTATAGTGTTTGGTAAATTCCTGAGAGTAATTTGTATTCATCTCATAGTATATATAATGTATAAATGAAGATAAATAACAGAATATAAAAGAAAATACAAACAAACAATATAATAAAAAAGGGTCACATAATTCCTATATTTAACAACCTTTAATTTATTCTTTTATATTTTTTATCCGGTATCTCCTTTAAGTTAGCATTTGTTCTAATCTTCACAAAATTTTCTAATATATAATGTTACTTGTTTGGTCACTAAAGCAATATTCTGATATCACTTGTTTGGTTACAAGAGCACTAAAGCATCACACACAGATTGCCGAATATAAAAGAATCAACAAAATTTGAAGTGTTTTAGAGTTTTGGCAATCAAGAAATTTGTTCACATGCGATAATTCTATGTTTTAAAAGTGCCATCTTTAATTAAAAGTTGTGGGCTCGTTCTTGGCACATAGTTAAGTACTTATGATATAAAAAGTACCATCTAGCAATATCTGCTTTTATTGTTAATGGCCTCTTGACCTAATAGTATCAGGTGTTTATCCCTATTAAATGATGTTGATTTAAGTATCACAAAATAAGCAATAGATAGATTCTAAGAGTAAATTTTATGTGTGTTCATCGTTAAAAAAAACAATATAAAAAAGAGACATAATTCCTATACTTAACAGGCTTCAAATCTCT
>JARYGA010021063.1:0-40914 GCA_030545235.1 Helianthus tuberosus
GGTTAATTGTGTTTTATGATAACAACAGTATATTGTTATTGCGTTTTATACATAGAACAATATACTGTAAATGGAATTTTTAGATTATTGCGTTTTATTATAACACAGATCAAATTAAACAAGAAATGCAAGTGGATATCATTAACATTGCGTTATATAGATGATGATAGTTTAAAACAAAGATGATGTTTACAAACCACAAAATTAAATAAAAATTACTACCAAGATTAGCATCATGGATCAAAGTTTGTTTCTTCTTCAGATGAGAACCCTAAGCTTCCATTAGGGATTTCCTCATCACTTTCAGATTCAGTCTAAAGTTCAACCTGTGAGACTACTGCCTTTTGAAGCTTCTCTGCAAATTTGCTAGCAGAGTTGTTGATGATTGGTATTTCAGATAATTGCTTCAAAACTTTTATATCCTCACTGGAAGATATGTTCTTTGGGTCATATATCTCCACATCACCATCGTCCCAAGTCACTGAAACTTTGAAAGTTTCCTCAATGAACTCCCAAGATGTAACTTGGGCTTCTTCCGTTGAAGTTTGCTTCGGATTTCCAAATCTTTTGTGTAGAATTCTGAATAGTGCGGCTGTCTGATTTGTGTAGCAAGCAGGTGGTATACCTATTTCATTCATCCTTCTCAACACATTCTCATTGCAGTTTTGAAGAACAGAAGCAACGGAATGGTATCTTATTTTTTTTCCGTCAAGAAATTGAAGAACGAAATTCTCTCTTTTAACCCACCAAACTGATAGTT
This sequence comes from Helianthus tuberosus, assembly GCA_030545235.1. NCBI lineage: Eukaryota > Viridiplantae > Streptophyta > Magnoliopsida > Asterales > Asteraceae > Helianthus > Helianthus tuberosus. Next base: position 761 of record JARYGA010021063.1, read on the forward strand.
GTTGATTAGCCATTTAGGGTTTTTGTGTGTGTTTTTTGTTGGGTATTGGTGTATGATGAGGAATGTGAAAATAATTTAGGGTTTTTGTTCTTATATAATGGATTGGTAGAGGGATTGGTATCAAGTGTGTTAATAATAAAAATGATTATATTTTAGTTTTTTCTTTGAATTGATTGTTCAATCATACAGTATTTTATCAGGAATCCAAAAGGCTTTTTGTCTAATCAATTTCTTTGTCATTAAGCTATCAGTTTTTTCTTTGTTTTGTCAATTCCTCATTTATTATTATTTTATTTTATAACATTGCGTTTTAGAAAGAGTATAATATATTAGTTTTATGATTGTCATTATTGTCATTAAGCCTTTTTTTTTTTTTTTTGCGTTATAAAAATAGTAAAAACAAACTTTTATTGCGTTATAAAGATATACTGCGTTATATGTTTGGAAATGAATAATTAGGAAACACTTTGTAATGCGTTTTAGAATAAATAACTTATGTCAAACAACAAATAAATAGACAATGTTGAGTTATAGCATACTATTAAAATGTTGCTTTTTATCATAATAGCATTTCACTATATATGTATCCTTTCTTTTAAACATATTATTTAAAATTTTTATTGATAAATTGCACAAATTTTAAATAATATGTTTAAAAGAAAGGATACATATTGTGTTTAAAATAACAAAAAAAAAAGTAGCATTTGTAACTCTAAGTATATTTTTAAAGCAAATATATCAACAAAATATTGCGTTATATGAAAATTATGCTAAAAGAAAAAACATTGCGTTTTATAATAAGTAGAATTTCTAAATCAAAGTAAACCAGCAAGATCAAGAAAATATTGCGTTATATTAAAATTATGCTAAAAGAAAAAACATTGCGTTTTATAATAAGTAGCATTTCTAAATCAAAATAAACCAGCAAGAGCAAGCCTCTCTTTAATCATTTCTAAACTAGTGTCATAAGATTGTTTTTTAAGTTTCGCACTGAGGTTCCGAAACTTCTTTGAGTCCTCAATAACATAATCTTTGCGTTCGTCGATTTCGTGCAATAATATCTTTGCGATGAACTTTCTTCTTAAATTATCAAGTTGTGCGGTCTGCTTGTTCACTTGTTTTTTGTTTTTACCCTTCTTGATAATTGCAGGTTCTTCATATTCCTCATTAAACCCACAATCCCATTTTTTGACTTCTTCACCATTATAACATTCCATATGACGCATACATAATATACCACAGTCAATGCCGTTATCTTTTGTCCTCCAATTCATCTCCATTCTAACAGGGGTTATGCCCTTTATATCATCTGCATTTTCATATCCAACAGATTTAAGGTAACCTTCCAAAGCATTCCTCTACAGAAAAAAAAAAGATTAGGTGGTTTATATTTGTGTTTTAAAAGCATAAGTCATAAAACTTACTGTATTTTCAGGCACATCACCATATTTTTCTTTATTTGTGACCGCTTTCGCACTGTTGTCAATGATGAATATTTGTTTCTCTTCAAGATTGAATGAGATCACAAAGAAATGCTCTGAATAGAGAATCGGGACAAGGATAATTTTAAAATCTTTTATGCTTTTTAGCTTTGCTAAGAATTTTTTCAATGTTCTTTGCGAACGCTTCTATCATTTTTTCTTCCTTTTCAGTTTCTTCCTTATCACTCGATATTAAAGCCTGCATAACATTAAACAAATTAACATATTATTGCGTTTTATGAAGGTAATAAAACATACAGTTGCGTTTTATAAAACTTCATTAAAACAAAGTATACATTGCGTTTTATGAAAGAAATAAAACAGGCAATTGCGTTTTATATAAGTTTATTCAATCAAACTTTAAAAAACTTTATTAAACATATATTATTTCTATAAAACACACAAATTGCGTTTTATAGATCTTACTAGCATTCGAATAGTACAGAAAAATCTTGGAGTTTTGTTGTCTTTTGATCTTCTTTTTTCTTCTTCATTCAAAATATATGCGCAACAATTGATTACTTCTCCGGTGATTTCCAATCCTGGCCTCATTGTTTCTGCACCATATCTCGACAGAAATACATGATCTCTAATTTCAAAGATAGTGTCCCTGCAAAAAAAATAATAATTAAATTATAATATTTTGATTTTTGTTTTGTGTTAGTGTATATAAATGATTTTTTATGTTATTTCTCCTTCTGCATGGAAAGCATATCCCGATATGTTGTTTTCGTGTGCCGTTTTTGCTTCCTGCATTGCTACTTGTCTTTGATAGTATGGTGAACAAAATACTTCTGGTACATTTTTCTGTTGATCTGGTCGTACCATCTTTGTGATTATTTGTTTTGTTTTGGTTATATCATTTGTTGGTTGTTCTTGCTGAACTGATTTTGCAGGTGTTTTATACGGATCTTCTTATGGGTTGAGGAATGATGTGTTTTGAATTAGATCACTTATTTCCTTTTCAGTTTTCTGTTCTTCAATTCTATCAAACATTGTTTGCATTCCAGTAATTTGAACTTCTTTTTCAATTGTTTTATTTTCAGATTCCGTTTGAATTTCGGTTTGTGCAGCGTGGCGAGTAGTATCAACTTCCACTTCATTTTCATCCATATTTGAAGACAACTGAGAAATTTTCAAATCAAAGGATGGTACCTCATCATTTTGAATTTTTTTTATTTGATTTTTTTCTTCTTCGTCTGTCTTTTTGATGATCTCCAACATTAATGATGGAGTTTCTTCGCTAAATGATGATTGTACCAATGAAGGGTTTTCAATGTGTGTTTGCAGACTCGATGTGGGTTCATTCTCAATGATTTTTTCTGGATTGGAGGACTGGACTACAGTTGTGTTATCTTCATTGCGTTTTGTAGCATCATCATTGCGTTTTACAATCAATGGAGTTGAAATGATTTGATTTTCGGTGTCTTCATTTTGGCTCAAATTTAGAAATCTTGATGGTGTTTCGATCAGAGTTGAATCAATATTAACTTTCTTGTGCTTTTTAGCTTGATCGTTGAATTTTTCAATCAATGACGCCCATTCGTTTACTTTGTTATGAACAATTTCACTGTTTGGATATGCTTCAATGATCTCATCTATGCGTGATTGGATGCTTTCGAAAACTTCTTCAAATCCTTTAAAATGATAATCCAAGGCAGTCACAACATATTCTTCATTTCATTTTTTACCTTCAATGTTCTTCATATTTTCATCGCCACTTTTTGTTGAATGAATGTCAGAAAGACCTTCACTTTGAATTTGTGATGGCATGAAATTACGCAATCGGCATTGACTGTCTACCACAATTTATCTTTATTTCCTTTTGATGGTTTTATGAAGAATTTCCCCCATGATCCTCCACTTTCTGTTTATGTTTTCTCGGTTTCATTGGTTTTAAGTTGGCTGTTTTGAACATCCTCTTGATCCTCTTGTTCAATCCAGTCTGTTGCAGCTTTAAGTAAGGTGTTTCCATCTTCTATCTCTTCTGAGTTGATATTGATGTTTGGTTGTTCTTCAGCATCGTCTTCTTCTTTTTCTTCAGATTCATCTTGAAAAATTTTTTGTTTTTCATTCTCGGATTCAGATGGATAAACATAAAATTCATCCTCCTCCTCCTCATCTTTCTTTTTTTTTGTTTATTCTTTCTGACATTTTCTTTTTTTTCTTTTTATCCATTACAAGACCCCTCCCCTCATTTTGCGCAGCAATTTCCAATTCATCTTCAAATTCTTGTAATGTTGTAGAGTCAATTTTATCTAGAGAGAACTCTTCAGTGTTTTCAGCATCGTCAAATCCTTATTTTTTGTAAGCATATAGAATCTGTATGAATCATTGCGTTTTAAAAAAAATACTCAATACTAATTTTGTTGCGTTTTATAATATAAATCATTGTAAAAAACTTACACAACTAATTTTTTGTAACTTTAAATACATTGTGTTTTACACAAACATTGCGTTTTAATAAAGCATAGTTTGAAAAAAGCATATAAACAAGTTATTGCGTTTTGTACCTTTATAAACGTTGTGTTTTAAACAAAAAAAAAATAATATAAACAAGTCATTGCGTTTTATAACTTTATATACATTGCATTTTAATCAAACATATTTTAATCAAAGAATATAAACAAGCAGCCTAAACAAGCATTCAGAAAATATGTAGCAATATTGAAAGATCAGATTTCATACCGCTAACAATGCAATAGGTCCATTGAAGAGCTTGTCATTTCCAGGCCATTGTCTTCTTGTACGCCTTAAAACATTCAGAATATATTCACACCAATTAAAATCCTGGGTTTTTTTTGTCACTTTTCATCGATGGCAAGAATCTTTGATTAACATTACTACTTTGCATTGCCTCTGCTATGACCGTAAAAAATATAACCAAAAAGTTTAGTTTGAACAGTCTTCCAAGCTCATTTCTTGATTTTAAATATTTAATCAAGTTGGCAGCATACATTCTCTTCAAAATATCTTTGCTGAATTGACCGCGCCAGAATTTAATTATAAGATCAATTTCTTTTGGTCTCAAATTTTCCTCAATCTCTGTTTTTCCATTTGGTATTTGAAATACCTTTTGGATCAATTCAGCTGTGATCTTAATCTTTCCATCTCCAGTATTTATCTCATCATTTTCAGCATCAAAGTTTTTTACCAGCCAATATCCGAATTTGCGTGAAACTGAATGCAGCTTGAATGATAGTATGCTCTCAAACCCTATTTCTCTAACAACTTTCTTTTGCTCTTTAGACAAATTTTCAATATAATCTTTTAGATTATTGACTGCACATCTTATGTTGATTTTTTCCGTCATAATCATAATATGGTTGTTGTTCTGGTTGTTCTTCTGTTTTATCCTTCCTCAATGATCTCTTTGGTTTTGATTCTGCCTTTTCCTTCTTTTGATATTTTGTCTGTTTCACTCTTGGTAGTGGATCAACAAAATCATCATCTGATACATTGAAGTGTTTTAGAAACATATATTTTTTTCATGAAATTTGTTTAATGCGTTTTATGTTACCTGAATTTACTTGTTGTTCAGAAGTATGCAGAACTATAGCTCGACTAGTATTTTCATCCTTTGAAACAGAATCTATATCTTCTGAAGATTCTATCACCACTTTCTTTCTTCTCCTTTTTTGTTTTTCCTCTTGTTTTTTTTAACTTTAAACAGAATAATGAAACAATGTCAATTAACAAATTTATGATAAAACGCATTAGCTAACACTATAAAGATAAAAAACAGTAATTCACAGTTTTAAGATAAAACGCAATACTTTACATCATATTAAATTTAACATAGCAACTTAACATTACATAATCTCATTTTGTTTTTTATGATATTTTAATATAAAACGCAATAGTCAAGAAAAAAAAAAGCATTTGATACAATATTATGATAAAACGCAATAGTTAACAACACATGTATCTCGGCAAATTCAAAGATAAGATAAAACACAATGTTTTAAAATTCAATTACAATTATCATAATAATAATCTCTTTGTTTCTGCAAAATTTATTAAGATAAAACGCATTAGCTCACAATATATAAATCCCATAAAAAGCATTAGCACCCTAGGTCATAGTTTTAACATAAAACGCAATGCAGTCTCTAATAAGAAACCTAATTAAGCAATTCAATGATAAGATTGGGATAAGATATCACTCCTTAACAATTTTTTGGAAGGGATATGATATATTAGGTCTATTGCACTTCATAAAACGTAACGTGAATTCAGTTAAAAAGCAAAAATACATAAAATTACCATTGTCTGAAATCTCTTTGCATTTTCTACTACTTTGTTGTTTCATTGTTGATTTTCGGCTAATATTTACTTGTTGATCTATGTTCTCTTCAACTGATGATGTTTTTGGCTTCTTTGATGATTTAGGGTTTTGAGAGACGGATTTCTTTTCAGTAACTCGAAGGTAAACCTTCAAATTATCTCTCGACGACGCCATGAACTTCAATGGAGTATGATTTTCTAAAATTTCTGTATGTGTGTGATCGTTCAATGGAAGTGTAAAACGTAATGAACTTTTTTTCGAAGCGTTTCTGTGTATACGGCGGTTATTTTGGAATTTGACGATAATACCTTTGAAAGCCCGGAGAGCGTGTTTAAATGATAGTTTTTAATTTGATTTTAATCTAGACCGTAGATTGTGCAATTGGACTATCATGATTGCTTTCTATGCTTCCTAGCGAAATAAACTTCCTATCATATCTCCACCTTAGATAAATATTGTTGAGTATTTGAGTTAGAGAAGAAATAGAATTCGTATTAGTCTAGGATGTTTAGTCTTTAAATATTGAGTTCTTGTAATCAAGTTTGATCATTCACAAGAATTAATAGAAGTAAATTTATGAATCCCGTTTGTTTTCATCTCTCTGGTCCTATACCTGATTCAACAAAAACTGCCCATAATCGAATTCCTCTTAGTTATCCACATTCGTAGGGAAGTTCCAAGTTAAGCGTTTCGTCCAGACAACGTAGTTTTTTGGCTTTTAGTTTTGATTGTAAAGTCGACCAAAGACATTTTATATTAGAATTCTTTCTTGATGAACGTACTATGTAACTTCTACGTTGATTTATATTAATCTTTGTCTTGGTAAACGTCAATTACATCGCCTCATGGATAAAGATTGGAGAAAAGTTAAAGCATACAAATCATTATAATTGATCATGGTGATTGTTTAGTGACTAAAGACCTATTGTAGGTCATTGCCCATTGGCAACAATTCATGAGTAGTTTATTGGATATAACTTAAGAAGCTTGACGTATATTTGATTCAACACACTTGTATACATGTATATTACTTCCAATTCTATCTTATTTATTTATTTTATTTTATTATACTTGTCCTTTCCGTCGGTTTCATTGTTGCCCCGATGGCTTGGTGGGGGCTAAGGGATTTCCAAGGTTAATGGCACATATCAAGAGTCACCATTTGGGCTCAGACGAGAGGAAAGATTCTTTGAGATGTGCAATTGCTGACGATCTTAATCTTTTTACCTCTGTTTGTGAAGCTTTGAGGGTGTCCGGACAATGGTTATGTGGTGAGTGTATGTGCCCTCATGCTTTCAGCCGGGCGTGCCACCATGAGGATAAGGTTATTCGGTTTGTGCCAGGTGAGAGAGATGAACAGGGTTTTATTGTTGGCATCACTAGACCCGGTGTTGAAAACGTTGATACCTCGTCGGAAGAGTTGGGTGTAGATATTGCTTTGCTTGACCGTGTTTTCTCTCTCCCAATCAAGACTGTTAAGAGTATCCCCCTTAGTTGTCGTATGGCATTTGCCCAAGTCTTAACTGCAGCTTTGGACAAGGTGGTTGCTATGCCTGATTCTGTTGAGGCATGGGTTCGTCTTTTGATATTACCACGTTGCACCTTGCGGGTGTTCAAGCCTGTTGGTCGTCAGGATAAGAGGTCGGGCAATAGGAAGACGGGCCAATGCCTTAGCATCCAGCGGTCTTTGGCTCAGTGGGGTGATCGTGAGGGTTTTGCCACTCTTGTCCAATCGTTGTTTGATCAACCCGCAAGGGGGGTTACGGATGGGATCAAAAAGGGCACTGAGGATGATAATGAGTGTGGGGGGACCAATGTGAAACAATGTTTACGTAAGGTTGCTGATGGTCATTTCACTGCAGCGGTTAAGGTTTTATGCTCCTCGGGGGTCGCCCCTCTCAATAAGAATACTCTGGAGGCTTTAGTGGCTAAGCACCCTTGTATGCCCCCTCCTTCCATGCCTGCCTCCTTGCCTTCTGAGTCCCCTCTTGTGGTGAAGTCCGATTGTGTGCTCGGGTGTATTAAATCTTTCCCCAAAGGTACGTCGTGTGGGAGAGACGGCTTAAGGGCCCAACATCTTTTAGATGCTTTTTGTGGGGAGGGGTCTGTGATTGCTGATAGCCTGCTTAGGGCTACTTCAGCTATGGTTAATTTGTGCTTGGGGGGGAGGTGCCCGAGGAGTCTGGCGGAGTTTGTTGCTTCTGCTCCTCTTACACCTCTTCTCAAACCGGATAATGGGATTAGGCCTATCGCTGTTGGGTCGATTTGGAGGAGGGTGATCTCCAAGGTGGCCATGAAAGGTGTTGGGAAGGAGATGGCCAAATACCTTGGCGATTTCCAGTTTGGGGTAGGGATTCCGTGTGGGGCAGAGGCCGTTCTTCATAGTGCGAACAGGTTCCTTAATGAGTACCACCAAGATGGGTCCCTTGCTATGCTTACTGTTGATTTTTCGAACGCTTTTAATTTGGTTGACAGGACAGCCCTACTGTACGAGGTAAGGAAAAGGTGTCCTTCTATTTCTACGTGGGTTGATTTTTTATATGGTCAACCAGCTAGATTATATGTGGGGGATGAGTATATTTGGTCTTCTACTGGCGTTCAGCAGGGGGACCCCTTGGGGCCCCTCCTTTTTTCCCTTGTTCTACACCCTCTTGTTCACCGAATAAGGGATCGCTGCAAACTTCTATTTCACGCCTGGTACCTAGATGACGGAACGCTTATTGGAGATGCCACCCAAGTGGCTAATGCTTTAGATATCATCAGAGCTGAGGGTCCTTCCTTAGGGCTTCAACTTAATATAAAGAAAACTGAAGTTTTCTGGCCAACCTGCAATGGTGTAAAGGTTCAGGAGGGCTTATTCCCTCGAGGGATTGGGAGGCCGGTGCTGGGTGTGAAACTCCTGGGGGGTGCTGTTAGTCGTGATGCAGAGTTTATTAGTGCTATGGCTCTTAAAAGAGCGAAATGTGCAGTCGAGCTGATGAGGTGCCTTAAACGCCTACGGGACCCTCAGAGTGAGCTCCTCTTGCTTCGTTCCTGTATGAGTGTTGCTAAATTACTGTTTGGTCTTCGAACGTGTCAACCTTCTTTGGTCGGGGGAGCTGTCTCTGTTTTTGATGAAGGCATCCGCGGAGCATTAGAGGATATTGTTGTTTGTGGGGGTGCCTTTTTTGGAGATCTCCAGTGGAGGTTGGCTTCTCTCCCGACCCGGTTCGGAGGCTTAGGGATTTGTACGGCCGAGGATGCCTCTTCATATGCTTTCGTGGCTTCAAGGGCCCAATCTTGGGGTTTACAAGACCACATACTCCGAGAATGTGGTGGGGATGTTTTAGACTCTGATTACAAGAGTGCGTTGGACCTTTTGCATAGTTCTCTTCCCGACCTTGATATTGGCGGTTTCTACATTAAAGACACCGCCCCTCCTAAATCCCAGAAAATTCTGGCGAATGCCTTATATGGCGAAATTGTCAAGAGGTTTGAAGAGAAGTTTGTATTATCCCCTCGGCAAAGAGCTGTGTTTGAATGTCTACGTGCCCCACATGGTCAAGATTTTCTGTCTGTCACACCTATTGAAGGCTTGGGTCAACACATATCGGCTGTGGAATACCGTGCTATCCTTAGATACCGACTGATGATTCCTTTGTTCCCAGTTGACGAGCCATGTCCGGTATGCCGCAAAGCGTGTTTGGATTCTTTCGGCGAGCATGCGATCCACTGTAAAGAGCTACCAGGGTTTAAATATCGGCATGATTGGGTGAGAGATGTGTTATGTGATGTTCTTAAGCGGGCCGGGATCTCTGCCAAAAAGGAGGCTCCAGTAAATTTCCTGACTGACCCCTTAGAGGGGAGGTCCACTTTACGCCCGGCGGACATTCTTGTGTTTGGATGGGAAGGGGGGAAACACGCTTGTGTAGATCTAACTGGAGTCTCCCCCCTTGTCGGGCTCAAGGACAAGGGCTTTGTTGTAGGGCAAGCGGTGCTCAAGGCAGAGGCGAGCAAAGTGGCAAAACATGAGAAAGCCTGCCGGGAGAATCAACATGTGTTTGTCCCGTTTGCGTTTGATACCTTTGGTGGTCTCGCTCCTGACGCTGTGCGACTCTTGAATCGGGTTCAAAAAGTCGTTAATAGTAATTCTTCGTCGCTAAAGGTTTCAAACTTCGTATTTAGTAGAATTGGTTTTTCTATTCAAAAGGGGGTGGCGGCGCAACTTGTTGCCCGACTACCTACCATTGCTTTGTAATTGTCCTTTTTTTCGTGTGGAATGAAAATCCCTCCCTTAATTTAAAAAAAAAAAAAAAAATTATTATTATTATTTTTTGCTTTAGAACGGCTAGAAGATAGTGGCTTCTTCGTTTGATCGGCCATGCAGTTTGATGTAGTGCGATATATTCATGTTCGACGATCACATATGTTAATAACAGAAATGTTGATGGTCTAGCCCACATGAAACAACAAATATAGTTATTGATCAATATATTTCAACAAAAGAAAATCACTAGGATCATTACTCAAGTATCAACTCTTTTCAACCTAGAAAGGTGTTTTATGGCTCTTACATGCTTTAGAGTTATGATCTAAAGGATTCTTTTAGACTTGTAACCGAGACGCTATTGGCCTAGAACGCTAGGTATGATCTATGAACACGTTAGTGTGTTCAGAGTTTACAACCACTTATACCGGCACTAGATTGCTATGGAAGGTCAAAAGAATATGGACTACTCGGCTCATCATTTTACACATTATCCAACACATACGTTTTCTCGTCTCTATGTACAGATGTAATTATAGATTGACAAGCAAGCTCCACGATAAATCTAGAATTTGAGAGGTCGAGCAAGAACGATTTCATCTCGTATTGATGTTGAGGCCGCGAGTTATGAACACCATCCAAGCCATTGTAGTACCCAATTAAGAACTGGGCGCTTTTTAGTTGATTCAAGGATCATTATCAGGTCTTGTACTTCCTAGAACACTGTGAACTACGTATGTATGATGTTTTCTTGATGGATTGGCTTAACCCGAGGACAATTACCATCACAGATTATAGGTTTTTACTCGAGCTTGCCCGGTAATAAGTTTAAGATCCGATGGCGAACCGTTGTCCACTTGTCTCCACACTAAAGTCGAAATGTATATTTAATTTCAAAGGGGATTTTAATTATTACTAAAAGAATGCAGGGAATTTCTAGGTGATTGTAAGAAGTCGTCTCTTCAAATGTAAATATATGATCTAAAAGAAAGATCCCACTTCATTCAAGTATAAAAACTAATAATAATCTGATATAAAAACACAAAGCAAACATAACACGAAATTCACAATATTAGGTTTAACCAAAACAAGCAAGCATTGGGTTGAACTTACAAATATTTTTCAATCGGACAGGTTTAGTTGACATGTATGCGTTATAAATATTTACAATATTTTCTGTTAAAATTAAAAGATACACTCATACACGAGTAGGTGATGGTTCAAATGAAAACCACTTTTATCGCGAAAACTTGAAAACTATCTAAAAAAGCCTAAAAAACACACAATTTTTTTTCAATTTTTTATTAAAAATCGCTGGTTTTTTTATATAAAAAAAACTTTTTTTTCAAAAAAATAAAAAATAAAAAAAATTGTAGTGCACATGTGTAATAATTCACATGTGTAGCACACATACACATGTGCAATACAAAAAAAAAATTGAAATTTTTTTATATACCTAAAATAGCGAAAATTGGTATGCAAAGAAAAAAAATTTATATGTTTTTTTGGCTTTTATAGTTAGTTTTCGAGTTTTCGCGATAACTAGTGGTTTTCATTTGAGCCTTCCCCTATACGAGTAATATGAAAAACATAAAATTAAAACGCTCTCACTATTCCAACACCCATAAAATCTTATTTTCACACCCCTACATTGTAACACCCCGAAAATATAAATCTTTATACTAAAATTATAAAGTTTAAATAAATGAGAATTTACCAACTAGGAATTTAACCTAGTTAACAAAAAGTCTAGAAATAACATGAAATAGGGTTAAATAACCAAAACTTTATGTTAAATAAAAAGTGAAGGGACCAAAGATGATAAAAGTGAAAGTTGTGTTGTAGAATTTGATAAAAATAAAAACCAAACACCCCACTAGGGGGCTGGTCGATCAAGAACAAGCAGGAGGGGGGCGACACCCCCATTCTAAAACTCTATCACACACAAAATCAGTAAATTGAAGGCTCAATCCAAGTCGGAATCGAATTTAAAGCTTAGAATCGTGATCCTCATTGCAAGAGGATTATAAGGTATGTAAAATCTGATGAAATCACTAAACTTGAAATTCTCATGATTTTGGAAAATCCGAAATCAGATGTTGCATGTGTGTTATTTGGTTAGATTAGGGATGATATAGTGTCTAGAAGTGAAACCTAGACAACTACTTGTGAAATCATGTTCAAATTCAGGGAATTCCATGAACACCTTGAAGGTGGGTTGTGGGTTTTACAAGATAATGATGAACATTAGGGTTTAGAATGATTATCCTAGTGTAATTTGATTATAGAAAGTGATTCCAGAAAGATATGATGTTTAAATACTATATGAGGGCTTTATTGTTGTCAAATTAGCTAATTAGCAAGCTATGAAATTTAATACGAAAGATATAAAAAAATTCTGCCTATGAAGTGTTTGTTGAAATGCCTCAAAGAAGCCTTGAAACTAGAATTTTGTAGTTAAAACACCTAATTGTGATGTTTTGACTATTATGCGAAATGTGATTACAAAGAGTTCTAAATATGATAAAATTGAACTCTATAGGAAAGGATACCGGAACGTCAAGTGGACAAGCCGGTGGCGATTCGCGGTTGAAGGGTGTGCACTAAGGTATGTAACTTGACCCGTTACATTGAGTAGATTTTGATGGTTATATAATGCGTAATTGAAATTTTTGAATAAGAGTTGTTTTGAATTAAGCGGTGAAGTCGCTATATTGAGTGATTGATCAAATTTGGTTGGAACTCGTTGGTAGTCGTCATATGGGAGGATTCCTTAGACGAGCCAAACGGGTCGAATAATCAAGTAAGGCATGGTCGATGCTTCGGATTATGTTGGATTGATCTTTGATATGGATAATGAAAAACATAGTAGAAATATGAGGTTTTAATGTATTGGTATCCTAGAAAACTGAAATCCGAGAGTTGGGGTTTTAGTGTAATGAACAAACAAAAATAAAACATAAATTTCCAGCAACTACCGTAAGTTACGGTAGTACCGTAACTTACGGTACAGGTCAAGAAGTTACGGTGGAACACCCCTGTTTTACGGTGGACCAACAATTCTCCAGGACTCACCGTAACTTACGGTGACACCGTAAGTTACGGTGGAATCAGAAATAAAACTTAAATTTTATGATTTAAAATTTACATTAAATCTCATGTATATATATTTATAACAATTGTCAAAACTAAAGTTTCAATGGTTTTGACCCTAGGTAACAAGGTGGATCTTACGGATGGTGGTCAAGCGAATGATGAAGAACCGAACACGATTTTTGAAGCTTCCGCAATGTTTTAATCATACTTAGATTTTGTTCATGGGTTGTAAAAAAAAAAATTTTTAAACGAATTTTGAATGTTCCAACTTAGTTAATAGTTGACTAAGGTTTATGCTAATTATGAAACTTATGTAAATTTAATATCTTTTGGTATAAAATCAGTGATTAATTCTAGTAAAAATTTAAGGGTGTTACAAGTTGGTAATCAGAGCTCAAGGTTTTCAATAAGTGTTCGGTTCAAGCTTGATTGATTGTCCGGTAAGAATTAAATTATTTTGTTAATAAATTATGTATTATGTAAGGAATGAGAAACGAACAAATATGCATGAAAAGAGTGTGTAAGCTCACTCAAATACAAGAAATGCATGAAACAAGAACGATTAAATCAAGTTATGAACTTGATCCAATCAAAACAAGAACGATTAAATCAAGTTATGAACTTGATCCAATCAAAACAAGAACGATTAAATCAAGTTATGAACTTGATCCAATCAAAACAAGAACGATTAAATCAGGTTATGAACTTGATCGAATCAAAACAAGAACGATTAAATCAAGTTATGAACTTGATTGAATCAAAACAAGTAAAACACGTGTTATAAATGGAATGTTTAACAACTTATGTAAACATTTCAGAAATAGAGATGGCAGATGGAAGTAATGATGATGCGGTGCCAAGAGTCACCGAACAAATGAGGGAAGTGATTGCCGAAGAGGTTGGAAAGGCGATCGAAAACAGTTTGTCGGGCTTTATTGATAAAATTCAAACACAGTTTTATCAATAGTAGAAGAGAGAATCAAGAAATTGGAAGATGATTCAAATTCAGCAAAGGAAAAGCATGGAGGACGAAAGCCTTGTTCATACAAGGAATTCATGGCCTGTAAACCACCAATATATAATGGGGAGGTTGACCCAATAGTGTGCCAGCGATGGCTAAGTGATATCGAAGGGGTATTCGAGAGAACCCATTGTGACGAAGATGACTACGTAGCCTATGGTACGGGTCAACTAAGGAGTCAAGCGAAAGATTGGTGGGATAACAAAAAGAGAGAGATCGGTATTGAAGCTGCTAAGGTCATGACTTGGGAAGAATTCAAGACGCCATTTCTTAAGCATCATAGCCCCAAAGCGGTTATGAATAAAATCAAGGAAGAGTTCATGCAACTTAGGCACAAGAGTGAGACCATAGACAAGATCACGGCAACGTTTACGGATAAGATGAAGTTTTGTGATGATCTAGTGACGAATGAAGAACAAAAGATATACTATTACCATAACATGTTGAGTGCTGAGTATAGGGAATTTATCACCCCTTCCAAATACGAGACCCTTACCGAGATCATAAACGCTGCTCGGGAAAGGGAGATCGAACTGAAGAAGAGCATTGAAAGGGGTGAACGGAAAGCACAAGATATAAACCCAAGCCCTATAAAGAAGGCACGAACAAACGAAACCGCAAAGAAATTTGATACGAAAGGCGGGTCGCCAAGTTGCAGAATCTGCGGAAAGGGTCATAAAGGCGAGTGTCGTTACAAAGATAAGCCATGTCCCATATGCAAAAAAACGGGACATATGGCTATATCGTGCCCGGAGAAAGTGACGGTTTGTTACAATTGTTATCGAACGGGTCACAAAAAGTCAGAATGCCCGAAACTGGTTGGAAAGAAGGATGGGCAGGACCCGAAAGGTGAAGCCCCAAAAGCAATGGCAAGATCTTTTCAACTAACCGCCGCAGAAGCAAAGGTTGAACCTGATGTGGTCTCAGGTATATTTGCTGTAAATTCGATTCCTGCACGCGTGTTATTTGATACGGGTGCGAATAAATCCTTTGTTTCATATGGATTTATTCGACATCCTTCATTTGTTTTAACAAAATTACCTGTGCCCTTAGAAGTAGAGATAGGTAATAACAAGAGCTTTATTGTTTGTGATGTATGTGAAAATTGTAAACTGAGCATTGATGATGAAGAATATTTGATAAACCTAATCCCGATGTCAATGGGATAATTTCAAGTAGTCGTTGGGATGGATTGGCTATCTCAACATCATGCAAAGGTCGTGTGTTTTCGTAAAGAGATAAAACTAACATCTCCGAGCGGAAAACACGTCATCATTTATGGCGAAAAGGGTGGCAACCCCATAGTATGCTCGATGTTGAAAGCTCACAAACTTATGAAGAGAGGATGCAAGGCATTCATGATATATGCTAATGAGCCCGAAAAAGAATCACGAAAGATTGGAGATGTACCGGTAGTACGAAACTATGAAGATGTGTTTCCGGAGGAATTACCGGGGATACCGCCTGAACGAGAAATAGAGTTTGGGATCGAATTGATTCCGGGCGCGAAACCCGTAGCGAAAGCCCCGTACCGACTTGCACCATCGGAATTACAAGAGTTGATGTCTCAAATCCAAGACCTGCTTGACAAGGGATTCATAAGGCCGAGTGTGTCTCCTTGGGGCGCACCGGTATTGTTCGTAAGAAAGAAAGACGGGAGCATGCGCATGTGTATCGATTACCGGGAGTTAAACAAACTCACGGTAAAGAACCGATACCCGCTCCCGAGGATAGATGATTTATTCGACCAACTACAAGGTGCGAACTGGTTTTCAAAAATTGACCTTAGATCGGGGTATCACCAACTGAAGGTCAAAGAAGAAGATGTGCCAAAGACAGCGTTCCGCACGAGATACGGACATTACGAATTCCTCGTGATGTCATTTGGGCTAACAAATGCACCCGCGGCTTTCATGGACCTCATGAACCGGGTTTGCAAGCCAATGTTGGATAGGTCGGTCATCGTGTTTATCGATGATATCTTGGTGTATTCAAAAAGTGAAGCTGAACACGCACACCACTTACAAGAAGTGTTAGAGACACTTAGACGAGAGAAGTTATATGCAAAATTCTCTAAATGTGCCTTTTGGTTACGAGAGGTACAATTTCTTGGACACGTCATAAGTGCCGACGGAGTATTGGTGGATCCTTCGAAGATCGAAGCTGTGTCAAAATGGAATCCCCCGAAGAACCCTTCGGAAATTAGAAGCTTTTTGGGGCTTGCGGGATATTATAGGAGATTCATTCAAGATTTCTCCAAGATTGCGTCACCGCTAACAAAGCTAACACGGAAGAAAGAAAAGTTTATTTGGGGTGCCGATCAAGAGAAAGCGTTTCAAACGCTAAAAGAAAAATTAACTCAAGCTCCGGTATTGACATTGCCGGACGGAGTCGAAGACATGGTGGTTTATTCGGATGCTTCATTATCGGGACTCGGTTGCGTGTTGATGCAACGGGTCAAGGTAATAGCCTATGCCTCGAGACAATTGAAGATACACGAGAAGAAATATCCCACGCACGATCTCGAGTTGGCTGCGGTGGTATTTGCATTAAAAATATGGAGGCATTACTTGTATGGGGTAAAGTGCACCATATTCACCGACCACAAGAGCTTGAAATACTTCTTTGATCAGAAGGAGTTAAATATGCGACAAAGGCGATGGCTGGAAACGGTGAAAGACTACGATTGTGAGATACATTATCACCCTGGAAAGGCAAACGTGGTAGCGGACGCTCTGAGCAGAAACGCGGACTACGTCCCAATACGAGTGAGGTCGATGCAACTCGTGGTGACCTCGGGTATACTTGAACGTATTCGAGAGGCGCAGTTAGAAGCAGTAAAAGAAGAGAATTGGAAGAAAGAAAGAATAATCGGTCAATTGAAAGATTTGTCGGATGGGAATCACGGGTTGAAGACTCGATCCGGAAGGATATGGGTCCCACATACTTGTGGAGTGAAGGCGCTTCTACTTAATGAAGCTCATAAATCCCATTATTCAATTCATCCGGGTGCGACCAAGATGTACAATGATTTGAAACAAAATTATTGGTGGCCCGGAATGAAGAGGGATGTGGCGAAGTATGTGGAAAAATGCTTGACATGTTTACAAGTCAAGGCGGAGCATCAGAAACCATACGGCAAACTCCAACCGTTAGAAATTCCGGTTTGGAAATGGGAACATATCACAATGGACCTACTGACCAAGTTGCCTAAAACGAATCGTGGTTTCGATGCCATATGGGTAGTGGTAGATAGATTGACGAAAAGTGCTCACTTCATTCCGATCCGTGAGACTTATACGTCAGAAAAGATGTCAGAGGTTTACACGAATGAAATAATAGCACGTCATGGGGTGCCGGTATCCATTGTGTCTGATAGGGATACCCGGTTTACTTCAAATTTCTGGCGAGATTTCCAAGAGCAAATGGGAACCAAATTGTTCATTAGCACTGCGTACCATCCCCAAACGGATGGACAGAGTGAAAGAACGATACAAACATTGGGGGACATGCTACGGGCGTGTATAATCGACTTTAGAGGAAGTTGGGATGTTCACCTACCGTTAGTCGAGTTTTCGTATAATAACAGCTACCAATCTAGTATTAAGATGGCACCGTACAAAATGCTTTATGGTAGGAAGTGTCGAACCCCGGTATGTTGGGGTGAAGTGGGTCCACGTGAACTCGCCCACCAAGATATAGTACGAGCCACGAATGAAAAGATCGATATAGTTCGGGCACACTTGAAAGCGGCTCAAGACAGGCAAAAGGCGTATGCTGATAAAAGGAAAAGGCCAATCGAATTCCAGGTTGGTGACATGGTCATGCTAAAAGTTTCCCCATGGAAGGGCGTTATTAGATTCAGAAAAAGGGGGAAGCTAAGCCCGAGGTTTATTGGGCCATTTAAAATTATCGGGAGAGTTGGCAAGGTAGCTTACCGTCTTGAGTTACCCGAGGAACTAAGTGGGATTCATGGCACGTTTCACGTGTCACAATTAAGGAAGTGCCTCGCAGACGAAACGACCTATATCCATTACGATGATATCGAAGTGGATAATAGTCTAAATTATGTGGTGAGACCGGTGGAGATTTTAGATCGAAAGGTCAAGCATTTACGAAATAAACAAATTGACCAAGTCAAAGTCAAATGGGAGCATAGGAAAGGTTCGGACACTACGTGGGAATCCGAAGAGGAGATGCGACGTCTTCACCCTACATTATTTGGTACGTACTTCGGTTTCGGGGACGAAACCCTTTTAAGGGGGGTGGTGTCACACCCCAACCGATGGCGGAATCATCGGGGCGTGGCACTGAGCGAAACAGATTGTCCAGAAGTTTCCATAACAACTATCATTACCATTCAATTAAAGCAATACGTCCCATACCGTATCAAAAATAGTCAAACAAGTTATTACAGACAACATCAAAACAAATATTCTGTTCCGACAACTCAGATTTAAATAAGTAGCAATTGTTTATCTGCTTCTAGAGACCCCTAATAAGTTATCTACAGACAACTATTTGTTGGGCTCTAAAGCTTTATCCTAGCTTCCATTCCCTACCACGTATGCATCCTAAGCACCTATCACATACGTTAAAATAAGTCAATACATAAAATGTAAAGGTGAGCATACAAGTTTGATAATAGCATATAGAGTTCGAATTCGTTTACGCATAACCAGCACGTACACATAGTGAAATGAAGCACGTTAGTTATCGACATAGATCCATCGATACCAATGACTGCGGGTTGACTGCCCGAGGCAGTTCGCAATACATGATTACCACCGTAATCCATGCAAGTAAAAGATCCTTAACAACCCCCGTGTGAACGGGTGCTGAGTCCAAACTATAGTACTATCGTTGCTAAGGCAGGTAGATAGCATTCCATGTGTAAACATAACAAACAAGCATTCATAAGCCACGTATAACATGCATAAATGGTTTAGCGTTAAAATAGCTTGAGTAGTGTGATAGTTGTAGTTCGAATAGTTGTAACGTATGTAACACCCAAAAGTGCTAAAGCAAAAGGGTTCGAGTATACTCACAGTGGTTATGGATTGAAGGGAACGCTTTACAGCGAGTACGATTAGCCTGAATAGATTTGATAACAACGATAAGTGGCGCGTAAAACAGTACAAGGTGAGCGTGGTTGGGATGGCCGATCGTGCGGATCAGCTATCCGTGAGAGGGAGTCATCCGTGCGCATGAACTATCCGTGCGGATGGTGATGCGTGTGGATGGTGATCCATCCGGATAAGCCATCCGTGCGTGCAAGCTGTCCGTGCGGATGGTAATCCGTGCGGATGAGTTGTGCGTGCGGATGGCTTATCCGTACGGGCAAGTTGTTTGTGTGGATAAACGTTCAAGTGGATTGTTTCTTCCTAAGTGTGAGATGTGTTTGTGTATGATGGCTTGTGCTTTGGAGTTTTCGTTGTAGCATTTAGAAAACACATAAGTGTTTCTACCCTTCAAGCCGGTCGCGCGGACGACAATCCGTGCGTATGGTAGTCCGTGCGGACAATGGTGATCCGTGCGGACAGTCTGTGCGCGCGGGCAGAGACCATCCGTCCGGATAGCCTGTCCGTGTGGACGACTTGGCCGTGCGGATGAACACTGTTTGAATTTATTTTAAGGCCTTAGTATCTCATGATCCGAAGAGTAATCCATTCAGAGGTCTTCCGTCCGGATTGCTCATTCGTCGATACTCAAACCTTGTTTGGAAAGTGGGTCCCAAGGGTAGCTCGTCCGGTTGACAACCCGTCCGTATGGCCTGTGCGTGCGGACAGCTTGTCCGTGCGGATAACTGGTCCGTGCGGACAGCCTCTGGTCTGATTGTTCCGTTCGTCTACTCTGGGTTTCTGCTGGCGTTTATCGAGACGTTCTGATTACGTGGCAACCACTTGGAGCTGTATTCTCACCCGCGCGACTAGACCGGTCAGGAACCACCCTAACTCGACCTGTCGGCGACTCAGAACGGTCATTCCGGTTGACCCCGAAATCAGGTGTCTGTGGGTAGAATCCAGATCCAGGACTAGTGCTTCACTATTATCGAGTAGAAGACTAGAACCGATCAGATTCGTACCGATTCTAAGGGAAAAAGAAGGAGAGAACTTAGGTTTATTCCTTTCAACTCTTTTATCCTTAGAAAAGTTTAGATCTAGGTGAAGTTATTGTGAAATCTTGTAGAAATCGTTTAGATCTGAGTTATTCTTGGTGGAGTGAGGTCAAGCTTGAAGTTCATAAGAACTTCATGATGACGTCACCCGAGAATACCTCAAATCCGGATGATTTCATGTTTAAAAGTGAAGATTTGAAAGATGGAAATGTGTAGAATTGTGTAGGGATCAAAGATGTACAAGAATTAGTGCAAGATCTTACCTGGATTGAGAGAAATCTGAGAAAAAGTGAAGAATGCGTGCGGTTCGGACGTCACTTGCCAAAAGTGGAAAAGTTGGAGAGTGACCTGTGTATTTATAGGATGCCAAAAAGGGAAAGGGTGAACCGTGCGGATGGCACGTACCCGGATAGGCTATCCGCGCGGATAGGTCATCCGTGCGGATTGGCAATCCGTGTGGATGCCGCCTGCTTTGGTGCGTTCGGTGCAATGTTGCTTCGGTTTCGATTTGCGAGCGATTCGATAGGGTTTCCTAGTCAAATTACTTTCAGTCCCACTACTTCTTATATGGTTCGACTCGGAATTAGGGTTCGGCTTTGCTTACATTCGAGTTGGACTTCGATTTCGATTGAGTTCGCTTGATTATCACATAAAATAAACATGCACAGGTAACATGTAAGGCACACACACACGTATAAACAACAGGTAAAATACACAGTTCGAGTTACAACTCGATGTCGATTTGATTAGCATAGCTTGATTAACTTTATCGCATTGTTACTTCCTATCATTCACAGTCGCGTGTCGATTGAAATACGATTAACATGATTCGATTATTGTAATGAACGACATTTACTCCACATAATATAAATAAAATAACAACATTTCTACGAGTCAAGTCGCGCGAAATCGGTCGTTGACTTTGACCTTGACTTTGACTTTCACTCGTGAGAACACGGGGTGTTACAGCCTCCCCTTGTTTAGGGAATTTCGTCCCGAAATTAAGCTGGAAGCTGTAACTAGGTCGTGTATCACGTGTGAGAATTGCTGATTTTTGGATATGATGTGCGAAATTGTCTGATCTAAAAGCCTATTAAGTTTCAAATCATAGCTTTAAGTCATTTGTGAGGAATCTAAATTTTTGTTCAAAAGATGTTGAATGTTGCTGTTGATGTCCACCGTACGGATGGCATCCGTGCGGATAACATATACGTATTGACTATTGTTGACTCTGAATCGTGCGGAATCCGTGAACGTGTGCGACTAAACATAATTGTAACGGAGTCGAAACCGATCCTACAAGTGGTATCCGAGTAGGTGGTCGATTGCGAGGATCAAACACACTCAGATTTGAGCAATTTCTTCATCTTTCATATTTATCGCGTTTTTCTCCAAAGATTGCTAAATTAAACAACTTTTTTTACGGATAAAATTGCTAAAACTGGAATATGTTGTGCGAAAACACTTGATCTATAAGCCTACAAAATTTCTTAATTAAACAACTGTGGATACTTTGCCTTCATGTAGTCCCCGCGCCTCGTTTGCCTTCCCATCGGACTTTCACAATAGGAATGCGTGAGCGCGTGAGTTCTTTGGTTTGGCGATCTATGATTTCGACAGGCTTTTCCACGAAGTGTAATGTTTCGTTCACTTGTAGATCATCTAGAGGAACATGTAAGTCGTGGTCGGCGATGCACTTTCGGAGGTTTGACACGTGGAAAGTCGGATGGACATTGCTAAGTTCCTCCGGTAATTCGAGTCTGTAGGCGACTTTTCCGATCCTTTCCAGAATCTTAAAAGGTCCAACATATCGAGGCGCGAGTTTCCCCTTTTTGCCGAATCGGACTACACCGTTCCAAGGTGATACCTTTAGGAGTACGTAGTCACCAACGTCATATTCACGGTGCTTGCGCTTTT
This sequence comes from Helianthus tuberosus, assembly GCA_030545235.1. Taxonomy (NCBI): domain Eukaryota; kingdom Viridiplantae; phylum Streptophyta; class Magnoliopsida; order Asterales; family Asteraceae; genus Helianthus; species Helianthus tuberosus. Next base: position 22,928 of record JARYGA010021063.1, read on the forward strand.
TATCGGCGAGAACTTTCTGTCGATCCCGAGCTTTCGCTAGATTGTCTCGAATTTGGAAAATTTTGTCTGTCGTTTCTTATAGCAGCTCCAGACCGGTTAGTTGCGAGTGACCGATCTCGTGCCACACAATAGGCGATCGACATCTTCTTCCGTATAAGGCCTCGAAAGGTGCCATCTGGATGCTAGCCTGGTAGCTGTTGTTGTACGAGAATTCGACTAATGGAAGGTGTCTATCCCAATTACCACCGAAGTCTAGAACACACGAGCGGAGCATGTCTTCAAGCGTACGAATCATTCTTTCAGTCTGACCGTCGGTTTGTGGGTGGAACGCAGTACTTAGATTAAGCGTTGTACCGAATGCCATTTGGAATGTTTCCCACAATCGTGAAGTAAACCGAGCATCACGATCAGAGATGATGTCACGAGGCGTCCCATGTCGACAAATGATCTCGTTGGTGTAGATTCGGGCTAATCGTTCTACCTTGTAGTCTTCTCGTATTGGCAGGAAGTGCGCTGATTTAGTTAAACGGTTAATAACAACCCAAATGCTGTCGTGACCTGATGACGTGGTTGGAAGCTTGGTTACGAAATCCATAGCTATGCTCTCCCACTTCCACATGGGAATTGGTGGTTGTTCGAGCAAGCCAGAGGGTCTTTGATGTTCCGCCTTGATTCTAGCATAGGTTAGGCATTTTCCGACGTAGAGTGCGATATCCCGTTTCATACCCGGCCACCAGTACCTATAGCGAAGATCATGGTACATTTTGTCAGCACCGGGATGGATAGAGTATCGGGATTTGTGGGTTTCATCCATGATAATCTGCCGCAGGTTGGTTCGCTTGGGAATCCAAATTCGGTGTAGGAAGTGGAACATCCCATTTGATTTGCTCACAAGTTGGGCTCCATCGTGGTAGATTCTTTCTTTCTTCGAAGTGCGTTCGTTGAAACATGCATGCTGGGCGTCGCGAATGAGAGCTTCGAGGTTGTGCTGGGCTTGGACATTACGAGTGCTAAGCAGATAGCTCCGTCTGCTAAGTGCGTCGGCAACAACATTTGCTTTGCCTGGGTGATAACGAATCTCACAGTCGTAATCGTTGAGAAGTTCTACCCATTGGCGTTGACGCATATTTAGTTCTCTCTGATTAAAGATGTGTTGTAGGCTCTTATGATCGGTGAAGATCGTACACCTTGTACCATACAGGTAGTGTCGCCAAATCTTTAATGCAAAAACAACTGCGCCTAGCTCGAGATCGTGGGTTGTATAGTTCTTCTCGTGGACTTTGAGCTGACGAGATGCGTAAGCTATGACCTTGTCTCGTTGCATTAGGACACAAACGAGACCAAGGTTGGAAGTATCACAATAGACAATGAAATTATCGTTTCCGTCGGGTAGTGTGAGAACAGGAGCTTTGCAAAGCATGTGTTTGAGGGTTCGAAAGGCAGACTCTTGTTTGGTCCCCCAGACAAAAGGCTGGTCCTTATGAGTGAGAGAGGTAAGGGGTACAGCAATCTTCGAGAATCCTTCGATAAATCGTCGATAATAGCCCGCTAGCCCGAGGAAGGAGCGGACTTCAGACGGGTTCTTGGGCATAACCCAGCTCTTAACAGCTTCAATCTTCGCAGGATCAACGTGAATACCCTGACTATTTACGATGTGACCCAGAAACTGAACTTCCCCCAACCAAAACTCGCACTTGGAGAATTTGGCGTAGAGTTGGTTCCCCTGGAGTAACTCGAGAACCAAACGTAGATGTTGCACGTGTTCGGCTCTTGTTTTGGAATAGATCAAGACGTCGTCGATGAACACGATGACGAAGCGGTCGAGATATGGTTTACACACGCGATTCATCAGATCCATGAAAACTGCTGGTGCGTTTGTTAGGCCAAATGGCATGACAACGAATTCATAATGGCCGTAACGAGTACGAAACGCGGTTTTGGGTATATCCTCCTCCTGTATACGCAGCTGATGATATCCTGAACGCAGATCGATCTTCGAGAAACACGTAGCGCCTTGTAGTTGGTCAAACAAATCGTCGATTCGAGGCAGAGGATAGCGGTTCTTGATAGTCAACTTATTCAATTCTCGGTAGTCGATGCACATCCGGAAAGACCCGTCCTTCTTTTTGATGAAAAGAACTGGTGCGCCCCAAGGAGAGGTGCTCGGGCGAATAAAGCCTTTTTCAAGTAATTCCTGAAGTTGGGTTGAGAGTTCGCGCATTTCGGACGGCGCGAGTCGATAAGGAGCTCTGGCGATAGGATTAGCTCCAGGAATGAGATCGATGCGAAAATCAATATCGCGCTTTGGAGGTAGTCCGGGAAGATCCTCTGGAAAAACTTGAGGAAATTCTCGAACCACAGGAACATCTTTTACCTCCTTCTTCTCTTTCTTTTCCTTCTCCGCTGCTACCACGTTAGCCAAGAAAGCCCTGTATTCCTTGCGGAGATACTTGCTAGCTTGTAGACATGACATAAGCTTGAGACCCTTCGAGATAGTATCACCTTACACACACAACGAATCACCGTTTGCGAGCGAAAAACGAATCATCTTATCGAAGCACACAACTTCGGCATGGTTTTCGCGAAGAAAGTCCATGCCTACTATGACGTCGAAACTTCCAAGTTGCATAGGGATGAGGTCGATTGAGAAAATGTGATTGTTGAGCTCTAGAGTGCAGTCACGAATAACAGAGTTTACAGCGACGGTTCTTCCGGTAGCGACTTCACCATCGAATGCAGAGGAGAGTCGGGAACGTTTACGACTAAGGAGTTTCTCAAATTCGAGTGACACAAAGCAATTATCGGCTCCAGTATCAAATAAACATGAAGCATAAATACCATTCACAAGGAACGTACCATTGACCACGTTGTTGTCGGCCTGGGCTTGACGCACATTGAGATTGAAAGTTCTGGCGCGTGCGGCCTGTTGTTGCTGCTGTGGTTGCTGCTGCTGCGGTTCTTGTTTCACCACCCTGTTCGGGCACATGTTGGCGAAATGATTCGGGTCGCCACACGTGAAGCATGCTCTGGCTTTGACTGCGGGTGCCGGAGGAGCTTGTTGACCCTGTGGGGCAGCGAGTAGAGCTTGATTGGCAGGAGCTTGACGAATACGGCAGTTCGCAGTAAAGTGGCCTTAGACGTTGCAGTGAGCACAGAAACGGCATTGGATAGCTGTCGGGTGATGATAGGTGCAAGTAGGGCAGAGCGGGTGTGGTCCAGTATATGCACGCTTTGCAGGCGGTGCATTGGCCACAGGTGCCGCTACTTGACGCTGTTGGGCAGGTACAGCTTGGATCGGTGCAGCAGTAATCGCACAGTTCTTGTTGGTGGAGCTGTTCTTTCTCTTGTTCTTTCTCTTGTTGCTTGACGAGGTGGTTTCAGCAGTCGGTGCAGCAGTGGTGGCTTGATGCAGATGCTTGGAGGTCTTTTCCCACACCCCAGCCTTAACCCTTTTGTCATTGATTTCAGCGGCCAGCAGATAGGTTTCCTCGATCGTGGTAGTCTTAGCCGCTTGCACGAAATCAGCAACGCAGTCGGGCAAAGCTCGGATGTACTTCTTGATGGCGATCTCTGGAGTCTTGACCTGGTTGGGACAGATAATGCTGAGCTGTTTGAAGCGAGCAGTAAGACCAGCATTGTCTCCATCCTTCTGATGTATGTGCCAAAATTCATCTTCAAGCTTTTGACGCTCGTGAGGAGGGCAGAATTCCTCTAGCATGACTTCCTTGAGCTTGTCCCACGACAAACCGTAAGCTGCATCATTCCCTCTCTTGTTCCTCTCGGTAGAGTCAAACCAGTGAAATAGTGCAGTAGGACCTCCTTCGCCTGTGAATTCTTTCGGCCCACATGACTTGAATTGTTTGAAACTGAAAGGTCTTGCGACAGCTTTAGGACCTTCAGTCCTCGATTCCTCGGATGATTTGTTGGCATTCTCATAGGCATCGCTCACAGCCTTTGCTACAGCTTTCGCGACGATGGAAGCAAGGCGTCTGTCCTTCTTTTCCTGACGAGAGAGTGGATGACGGGATCCAGACGACATTGTCTGCAATAGACATCGCCATGGAACTCAACACATGTATTCGAATCTCACCTCACACGTCTACTAAGAAAGCTCAGTAACACGTATCATGTAAACGCATATAGTCACAAAATCACCGAATTGCACACAATCACATAAGCACATAGGGCACCTAATCACAATATTCCTAAAACATGTAAGCACAATAGCAAGAACACATATATCTTAGTCACTAGGGGTATATACGAGTATACAAAGCATTCTGAGTGCCTCTATTGTCGATTTATTAACGATGTGTTGTGTGGGTTTTGTGTTTAGCAGAAGCAATAGTGTTGAGTCGAATCCAATGGTACCTCAAAATGTTAACAAATAGACAGAAAATCCATAAAATCTTCATAAAGATCGATAAATCAAGGGATAGATTGTCTGTGGCTAATAGACTTCGACTAACCAAAGCGGCTCGACTATTTGCAAGGATCCTGTGTGCACAATTACCTACAGGACTATGCCTTTGCCTCGATTCTTGGGCAATGGCGCAATTCCCATTGGTTATATTGTGTCTTGAGGTCGTTGGAGTCCATCGAAACTTTGGTGGGATTTTTCATATAAAAGCAGGATGAGTCGTCAAGGTTAGGGTTTTACCCCTATCTTGCAACTTCCGTCCTTGTTTTTTGATAAAATTTGAGGAGATTATTCATCAAAATATGGATTTCACTCCTAATTTGGTATGATTCTCCTCGTTTGTAGCTAAAACGCAAGCTGATTAGGCAACCTTAGTCGAGAGTTTGCGGTTTTCACACCTATTCTCGGCCTCATTACCTGTTCATAACTTGAAAATTCGAGTGCAGTGATAGAAAAGAGCGAGTGATAGTGGCGAGTTTACGCATACGCGTGAGTTGGTCTGTTGGTTCTTAACTATAGACTAGGTCTCTAAGACTTCGACCCGGACTAGGTCGAGTCTTGCCTAATTCCCTATAGTTATGGCTCTGATACCAATCTGTCACACCCCAACCGATGGCGGAATCATCGGGGCGTGGCACTGAGCGAAACAGATTGTCCAGAAGTTTCCATAACAACTATCATTACCATTCAATTAAAGCAATACGTCCCATACCGTATCAAAAATAGTCAAACAAGTTATTACAGACAACATCAAAACAAATATTCTGTTCCGACAACTCAGATTTAAATAAGTAGCAATTGTTTATCTGCTTCTAGAGACCCCTAATAAGTTATCTACAGACAACTATTTGTTGGGCTCTAAAGCTTTATCCTAGCTTCCATTCCCTACCACGTATGCATCCTAAGCACCTGTCACATACGTTAAAATAAGTCAATACATAAAATGTAAAGGTGAGCATACAAGTTTGATAATAGCATATAGAGTTCGAATTCGTTTACGCATAACCAGCACGTACACATAGTGAAATGAAGCACGTTAGTTATCGACATAGATCCATCGATACCAATGACTGCGGGTTGACTGCCCGAGGCAGTTCGCAATACATGATTACCACCGTAATCCATGCAAGTAAAAGATCCTTAACAACCCCCGTGTGAACGGGTGCTGAGTCCAAACTATAGTACTATCGTTGCTAAGGCAGGTAGACAGCATTCCATGTGTAAACATAACAAACAAGCATTCATAAGCCACGTATAACATGCATAAATGGTTTAGCGTTAAAATAGCTTGAGTAGTGTGATAGTTGTAGTTCGAATAGTTGTAACGTATGTAACACCCAAAAGTGCTAAAGCAAAAGGGTTCGAGTATACTCAAAGTGGTTATGGATTGAAGGGAGCGCTTTACAGCGAGTACGGTTAGCCTGAATAGATTTGATAACAATGATAAGTGGCGCGTAAAACAGTACAAGGTGAGCGTGGTTGGGATGGCCGATCGTGCGGATCAGCTATCCGTGAGAGGGAGTCATCCGTGCGCATGAACTATCCGTGCGGATGGTGATGCGTGCGGATGGTGATGCGTGCGGATGGTGATCCATCCGGATAAGCTATCCGTGCGTGCAAGCTGTCCGTGCGGATGGTAATCCGTGCGGATGAGTTGTGCGTGCGGATGGCTTATCCGTACGGGCAAGTTGTTTGTGTGGATAAACGTTCAAGTGGATTGTTTCTTCCTAAGTGTGAGATGTGTTTGTGTATGATGGCTTGTGCTTTGGAGTTTTCGTTGTAGCATTTAGAAAACACATAAGTGTTTCTACCCTTCAAGCCGGTCGCGCGGACGACAATCCGTGCGTATGGTAGTCCATGCGGACAATGGTGATCCGTGCGGACAGTCTGTGCGCGCGGGCAGAGACCATCCGTCCGGATAGCCTGTCCGTGCGGACGACTTGGCCGTGCGGATGAACACTGTTTGAATTTATTTTAAGGCCTTAGTATCTCATGATCCGAAGAGTAATCCATTCAGAGGTCTTCCGTCCGGATTGCTCATTCGTCGATACTCAAACCTTGTTTGGAAAGTGGGTCCCAAGGGTAGCTCGTCCGGTTGACAACCCGTCCGTATGGCCTGTGCGTGCGGACAGCTTGTCCGTGCGGATAACTGGTCCGTGCGGACAGCCACTGGTCTGATTGTTCCGTTCGTCTACTCTGGGTTTCTGCTGGCGTTTATCGAGACGTTCTGATTACGTGGCAACCACTTGGAGCTGTATTCTCACCCGCGTGACTAGACCGGTCAGGAACCACCCTAACTCGACCTGTCGGCGACTCAGAATGGTCATTCTGGTTGACCCCGAAATCAGGTGTCTGTGGGTAGAATCCAGATCCAGGACTAGTGCTTCACTATTATCGAGTAGAAGACTAGAACCGATCAGATTCGTACCGATTCTAAGGGAAAAAGAAGGAGAGAACTTAGGTGTATTCCTTTCAACTCTTTTATCCTTAGAAAAGTTTAGATCTAGGTGAAGTTATTGTGAAATCTTGTAGAAATCGTTTAGATCTGAGTTATTCTTGGTGGAGTGAGGTCAAGCTTGAAGTTCATAAGAACTTCATGATGACGTCACCCGAGAATACCTCAAATCCGGATGATTTCATGTTTAAAAGTGAAGATTTGAAAGATGGAAATGTGTAGAATTGTGTAGGGATCAAAGATGTACAAGAATTAGTGCAAGATCTTACCTGGATTGAGAGAAATCTGAGAAAAAGTGAAGAATGCGTGCGGATCGGACGTCACTTGCCAAAAGTGGAAAAGTTGGAGAGTGACCCGTGTATTTATAGGATGCCAAAAAGGGAAAGGGTGAACCGTGCGGATGGCACGTACCCGGATAGGCTATCCGCGCGGATAGGTCATCCGTGCGGATTGGCAATCCGTGCGGATTGGCAACCCGTGCGGATTGGCCATCCGTGCGGATGCCGCCTGCTTTGGTGCGTTCGGTGCAATGTTGCTTCGGTTTCGATTTGCGAGCGATTCGATAGGGTTTCCTAGTCAAATTACTTTCAGTCCCACTACTTCTTATATGGTTCGACTCGGAATTCGGGTTCGGGTTTGCTTACATTCGAGTTGGACTTTGATTTCGATTGAGTTCGCTTGATTATCACATAAAATAAACATGCACAGGTAACACGTAAGGCACACACACACGTATAAACAATAGGTAAAATACACAGTTCGAGTTACAACTCGATGTCGATTTGATTAGCATAGCTTGATTAACTTTATCGCATTGTTACTTCATATCATTCACAGTCGCGTGTCGATTGAAATACGATTAACATGATTCGATTATTGTAATGAACGACATTTACTCCACATAATATAAATAAAATAACAACATTTCTACGAGTCAAGTCGCGCGAAATCTGTCGTTGACTTTGACCTGGACTTTGACTTTCACTCGTGAGAACACGGGGTGTTACAGGTGGACTTGTAACACCCCGAAAATATAAAACTTTATACTAAAATTATAAAGTTTAAATAAATGAGAATTTACCAACTAGGAATTTAACCTAGTTAACAAAAAGTCTAGAAATAACATGAAATAGGGTTAAATAACCAAAACTTTATGTTAAATAAAAAGTGAAGGGACCAAAGATGATAAAAGTGAAACTTGTGTTGTAGAATTTGATAAAAATAAAAACCAAACACCCCACTAGGGGGCTGGTCGATCAAGAACAAGCAGGAGGGGGGCGACACCCCCATTCTAAAACTCTATCACACACAAAATCAGTAAATTGAAGGCTCAATCCAAGTCGGAATCGAATTTAAAGCTTAGAATCGTGATCCTCATTGCAAGAGGATTATAAGGTATGTAAAATCTGATGAAATCACTAAACTTGAAATTCTCATGATTTTGGAAAATCCGAAATCAGATGTTGCATGTGTGTTATTTGGTTAGATTAGGGATGATATAGTGTCTAGAAGTGAAACCTAGACAACTACTTGTGAAATCATGTTCAAATTCAGGGAATTCCATGAACACCTTGAAGGTGGGTTGTGGGTTTTACAAGATAATGATGAACATTAGGGTTTAGAATGATTATCCTAGTGTAATTTGATTATAGAAAGTGATTCCAGAAAGATATGATGTTTAAATACTATATGAGGGCTTTATTGTTGTCAAATTAGCTAATTAGCAAGCTATGAAATTTAATACGAAAGATATAAATTTTTTTTGCCTATGAAGTGTTTGTTGAAATGCCTCAAAGAAGGCTTGAAACTAGAATTTTGTAGTTAAAACACCTAATTGTGATGTTTTGACTATTATGCGAAATGTGATTACAAAGAGTTCTAAATATGATAAAATTGAACTCTATAGGAAAGGATACCGGAACGTCAAGTGGACAAGCCGGTGGCGATTCGCGGTTGAAGGGTGTGCAATAAGGTATGTAACTTGACCCGTTACATTGAGTAGATTTTGATGGTTATATAATGCGTAATTGAAATTTTTGAATAAGAGTTATTTTGAATTAAGCGGTGAAGTCGCTATATTGAGTGATTGATCAAATTTGGTTGGAACTCGTTGGTAGTCGTCATATGGGAGGATTCCTTAGACGAGCCAAACGGGTCGAATAATCAAGTAAGGCATGGTCGATGCTTCGGATTATGTTGGATTGATCTTTGATATGGATAATGAAAAACATAGTAGAAATATGAGGTTTTAATGTATTGGTATCCTAGAAAACTGAAATCCGAGAGTTGGGGTTTTAGTGTAATGAACAAACAAAAATAAAACATAAATTTCCAGCAACTACCGTAAGTTACGGTAGTACCGTAACTTACGGTACAGGTCAAGAAGTTACGGTGGAACACCCCTGTTTTACGGTGGACCAACAATTCTCCAGGACTCACCGTAACTTACGGTGACACCGTAAGTTACGGTGGAATCAGAAATAAAACTTAAATTTTATGATTTAAAATTTACATTAAATCTCATGTATATATATTTATAACAATTGTCAAAACTAAAGTTTCAATGGTTTTGACCCTAGGTAACAAGGTGGATCTTACGGATGGTGGTCAAGCGAATGATGAAGAACCGAACACGATTTTTGAAGCTTCCGCAATGTTTTAATCATACTTAGATTTTGTTCATGGGTTGTAAAAAAAAATTTTAAACGAATTTTGAATGTTCCAACTTAGTTAATAGTTGACTAAGGTTTATGCTAATTATGGAACTTATGTAAATTTAATATCTTTTGGTATAAAATCAGTGATTAATTCTAGTAAAAATTTAAGGGTGTTACATACATATATACGGCTCGTATAGAGTTATACGAGCCGTATAACTGACTGTTTTGTATGAAAAGAATGTCAAAGAATGTTTTGTTGTCTCCATATACACGGCCGTATAACATTACACGACCCTTACAGAATGTTATACGACTCATATAATGTTATACGACCCAGACCTCGTATAATTTTATACGACCCGTATAATGTTATACGACCCGTAAAAAATGTTACACGACCTAATATTTTCTCCATCTGTACGAGCCGTATAACATTATACGGCTCAATGCCATGTCAGATTATTATCACTACTAGAAAACTGAGGATTTCCTACCAAAATTTCCGACCAAAAAAAATTTAGTTGGAAATTCCAACCACTTACCGACAAACTTTCGACTAGAATAAAAATAAAATATTAGCAACTAATTTCCAACTGTTTACCGACAAAGAAAAAAGTCGTCGGAAATTTGAAGGAGAGTTCCGACTAAATTCCGACAAAAAAAACTAAGAAAAACGAAAAAAGAAATTGGTTGGAAAGTGGTCGGAAATTTCTGACAAGTTTCCAACAAAAACCTATATTTTTTATTTAATTATACTAAGTTACACGTATACATGTGAATGTACTTCCTTGTGTCTTTATGTATGAGTATGTATATATAATTATAGAATAATAAAAACCTAGTTTAAGTAATGAATCCCGATAGCGTACACACACTTATGATTGTGTATAACCCGCATAGGATAGTAAAGTAAAACTATTACGTGTATAATTAAGGTGTACAAAATATGGAATGGAAAAAAACCATGTTTGATGGTTGAAAAAACGAAAATGGGTGTCGGAAATTAGTTGGAAATTTCTGACCACTTATCGACGAAACACAACATTTCATCGGAACGATGTCGGAAATTTCCGACCAGTTTCCGACTAAAACAATTATTTATTTCATATTTAATTATGAGGAGGTGTATATCTATATGTAAATGTTTTTCTCGTGTCCATATGTCTGTGTATAAGTATGTAGTTATCTCGGCGTATACACGCACATAGATACATACATATATAGACACACCTATGTACTTATACGATAGTAAAAGCCTTGTTTAAGTAATGGGTCTCGATAGCGTACAAGCACATATGAATAGGTATTATTATACGTATAAGTTGGTTAAGTAAAAGTTTTTCATGTGTAACTAAAGTGTACAAAATATGGGAATGAAAAAACCATGTTTGAAGGTTGAAAAACCAAAAAAACGAAAACGGGTGTCGGAAAATAGTCGGAAATTTTCGACCACTTATTGACAAAACACAACATTTCTTCGGAACGTTGTCGGAAATTTCTGGCCAGTTTCCAACTAAAACCTTTATTCATTTCATATTTAATTATGCGGAGGTGTATATCTATATGTAAATGTATTTCTCGTGTCCATATGTCTGTGTATAAGTATGTAGTTATCTCGGCGTATACACGCACATACATATATACACATATAGACACACCTACGTACTTATACGATAGTAAAAGCCTTGTTTAAGTAATGGGTCTCGATAGCGTACACGCACATATGAATAGGTATTATTATACGTATAAGTTGGTTAAGTAAAAAAAATTCATGTGTAACTAAGGTGTACAGAATATGGGAATGAAAAAACCATGTTTGAAGGTTGAAAAACCGAAAAAAACGAAAATGGGTGTCGGAAATTTCCGACCACTTACCGACGAAACACAACATTTCGTCGAAAAGTCGTCGGAAGTTTCGTCGGTAAGTGGTCGGAAATTTCCGACCAGTTTCCGACTAAAACATTTATTCATTTCATATTTAATTATGCGGAGGTGTATATCTATATGTAAATGTATTTCTCGTGTCCATAAGTATGTAGTTATCTCAGCGTATACACGCACATACATATATATATACACACACACACATATATATATATATATATATATATATATATATATTTATATAGACACACCTACGTACTTATACAATAGTAAAAACCTTGTTTAAGTAATGGGTCCCGATAACGTACACGCACGTGTGAATTGGTATAATTATACATATTAGTTGGTAAAATAAAAGTATTTCATTTGTAACTAAGGTGTACAAAATATGGAATTGACGTTATACGGCGTGTAAAATTAAGATTTTAGAACGTGTCTTTATTAGGGCCCAGTTTTAATTGGCAACCCACCCACAATTAGATTGGTCAGGTTAAGTTCATGTCTAATGTGTCGGGTTCGACCAGCCAACACTATATATGAATCGTTTATAAGTCGGTTAGTAGTTACACCATAACTCTTATACGTAAGACCTTCAAGACTTAAAGTCATAACATTCACATTTTGTCCCAATGAAAATCTAACATAATACCCTACAAAATTCACCTAATACTTTACCGAAAGTTAAATAACTTTGAAAAAAGCAATGTGATGGGTTAGCCAACCACATCCAAACCAAATTCACATGTCCCAAACTGCCACTACAAGAATATGGGGCAATAGTGGCGACACCAATAGCGGCGACACGTCATATGTCGCCGCTATTGGTCGATCCGGAACCCAGTGTCCCACAATAAACCCCAGCCACTCATTCCTTATCATGATCGAACGGCTAGGGTTTATTTAAGGCAATAGCGGCGACATGAAGGATCAATAGCGGCGACGCTATTAACAATAGCGGCGCAGATCATACCTTTATCGGCGATATTTGTCGCCGCTATTGCCCTGTTTTCTTGTAGTGTGCTACCTTACATCAAACCAGCCTATCTTTCCAACCCTAATCTCAAGTAATGACTTTTTAACTCGCGTGATGATTAGGGGTGTGCACAGTTAGATTCGGTTTAGGGTATGTTTGGCATGGAGCTTTTAGGAGCTTCTAGCTTTAAGCTTTTAAGAAAAAGCTCCTAGTCAATAAAAAGCCTTGTTTGGTTGAAGGAGCTTTAAGCTTTTAGGTTAGAAGCTTGAAGCTTTTGGTTGAACGCTATTACTAGTAGCGTTTAGAAGGAGCTACAAGCTTTTAGGGAAAAATGACTATTTTAACCACTAAAAATAAGGAAATTTTTAATGCACCAACTTTCTAAATTTTTAGTTATGTCCATTTTGGTCATTTTATACATTTTATTAAAAGCTCCAGCTACTCTACCAAACACCAAATATATCTAAAAAACTACAGCTACCAGCTTCCAGCCACCAGCTACCAGCTTCCAGCTTTCAGCTACCAGTCACCAGCTACTTTTGCCAAACATACCCTTAGTTTTAAGTTTTAACCGATAAACCAAGTTTGGTTATTAAAAATCTAAAACAAAATCAAGAATGCATAGTCAAGGCATATGAATAGAAAAACGAAATACATATATATACGACTGAATCAAATAATAAATTGTTATATAAATACCATTTTCAATTTTGTGTCATTTTCCAAATTTTGTCAGTGTTTGAAATTACCGCATTTCTTTCCGTCATTCAATACAATTTAGATACCATGACCATTCAGTTAAAAGATTTTATGATATGGTCAAATAACATGTCCTTCAAAATGGTATTAAATTACCCCACACAAAAAAGGGCATATGTCATATTTCCTTTTACTTTCAAAATAATAATGTATATATGACATAAAAACCGAACCGGTATTGAAAAAGTTCAGTAAAACTGTCCAAACCGAAAGAACCGAACTGGCACCGGACCTAACCGTCTACTACCATTTATGTTTGTTTTGGTTCTAGGTTAACAGTTTTCGGTTCATGAAATTGGTTCATAGTTCGCCCATACCTGGAACAAGATGGTCTTATTTTTTCTTCCATACTTGAAACGAAACATCCTTTTAGGTTTATGTCTTCAAATTAAATAAATTCTAAGTACTCACTAATTGGCTATGTGACATAGCGAGATTGCTACCAGATAGTCAATTTGAAATGTGTGTAATTGTCAGATGGACATATACAAAGGGGTAATGTTGTAAATTTCAGTACTGGTGGTATGAGAGGCCGGATGTTACTAAAAGAGTGTTGAGCAACTTTAGAGGGCAAAGGCTTACACATAAGTCGGTCCAAAACCAAGTACCTTTACTGTAAGTAGTGCAAATGATGATGACACCCAAATAACTATTGAAGGTCAAGTTGTTCTGCAAACAACTAGGTTCAAGTAAGGGGTGTTCGTCCAAAGTGTCAGGGACATGATGTAGCACATCATGTCCATGCAAGTGGTGCTAGTGGAGAGTGGCCACAAGAGTCTTGTGTAATAGGAGGTTTCATATATGATTAGACGAGAAATTCTATAAGGTTACAACCCATCCGACTATGTTATATGGAATTGGTTTCTTGGCAATCAAGAATGCATATGCAAGAAAGTTAGACATATCAGAGATAAGGATGCTGAGCTAGATATGTGACCAAACAAGGTTGGATTAGATAAGGGATAAAGTGTTTAGGGATAAATTAGGGGTGGCATGTATTTCGGTTAGGATAAAGGAGAGGAGATTGAGATGGTTTGGACATGTATAGATGCGATAAAGGACGACACCTGTAAGAAGAGTGAAGACCCTCACATTGGACAAGAGGACAAGTAGAGGCATACCCAAACTGACATCGAATGAGCTGAATAAGAATGATTTATTAGACTTACACCTCTCCGTCGACATAGTCGGTGATAGGAGTTTTTAGAGACATAAGATTAAAGTTAGGGATTTTTAGAGAAAGGTATAAATTTTTCTTAGTTATGACTAGATGTCTAGGCTTGTCTTACCTCTTTTCGTTACTTTGTAGGCAGTTCGTATTGGAAGATCCAAAAGTTGTGGCCGAAGACTGTAACCACGTTTAGATCTTGTAAATACGTGAAGATCTGAACCTACAAGATGAACAAACCGTTCGGCTCGCCGCAGAGATGGGAGGCCGAACGGCCCTTCTGCGACCACCACCCGGCGTGAGGATAAGTATTTTATAGAGAGAGAAAGTAGAGAGAGAGAGAGTAAGGACGAAAATTCAGAAAATCGTACTTAGGTTGTACTTGGTGGGGGTATTTATATTAGTCAACTTTGATGACGTCATCCGGCGGGACGCACCTATTGGTGGTGCGTCTGTTGGTGATTGGAGGACGGAGCTTTGGGATATGCGTCCCTTATGATTCGGTCCGGCCCTCATGAGAGAGGTCCATCCTCGGTTATATGTATCTTCAGTATTTATGTCATCCTCTTTTCTTTCTCATTCATCTATAACTTGTATGTACTTTATGTTATTTTGTGTTATATATATATTTTATATGTTAATAATAAAACACAATTTTTAATATTAAAGTATATATATATTTTATATGTTAATAATAGAACACAATTTTTAATATTAAAGTAAATATATATAGTTTTTTTTATATTTTTATTATTTTAATATTATTTTATTATTTTAATATTATAATAATATTAATTATTTCTTTACTTTTTAAGGTGGATAAGCTTTGTGTCAACCGTTACTTGTATCGAAAATACATGTACGGTCTGGTTCGTTATCGCTACATGAAGGTAAAAACCGGCACCAGCCTGGTACAGAAAACGCCAAAAGTTGGTACCGAAATGATTTTTAAAATCTTTTAGTTTGGAAAATTCGGTACTTCTACCCGGTACCATTTGCTCATCTCTGATCATGGGTACCGTACGAACAACAACGGTATCGTGCAACTTTTTTTGTTTATTTTATTCAACTTTTAATGATTTCTTTTTTCCAGATAGGGATGAGCTCGGTGTCAACCGATACCGAAAATACCGGTTACGGTACCGGTATATGAAGGTAAAAACCGGTAGGCACCAAAAGTCGGTACCGCATTTGTACTTAAGATCTTTCGGTTCGGGAAATTCAGTACCGGTATCCAGTACCATTTGCTTATCTCTGACCACGGGTTTCATACGAACAACATCATTACCATAAAACCTTTTTGGTTGATCTTCTTTCGGTTATCTTTTAGTGTTTTTTCTATATTTTCTTTTTATTCTTGTCAATGGTTTCGTGCGCAACGCTCTCGTAGTGATTTCAAAACACATGTAAACACATACTAAATAACAAAAGAAGTTCGCCGCAATGCGGCGATTGTGAAAAAACCTAGTTCTATATAAATATACGATTTGTTGAACCCGAGGTCTCACCCGATGCAACCTTTTTATTTTATGGATGGAGGTAAGATTTGTTCTCTTCACCCTCATCAACCGACCTCAGGCCCTCCCTGTATAGGGTGAGATAGCATATTTCTTTGAGTAAATTACAAGTTTTGTCCTTTATGTATGTCCAAAATTGCAGGCGCTGGCCTTTGTCTTTAAAATTGATGAGTTTTGTCCTTAATGTATGCAAATCTTGCACGTTATGTCCTTTAGGCCAAACCCAGTTAGATTTTTTGGTTAAAACTGATCATGTGCATGGCACATGAGGGCATTCTTGTCATTTGAGCTTTCCAGGGGCTAGTTTGTAAATATATTTTATTAAAGGGTCAATTTGTAAACTTAAAAACAAAACAATATATATATAAACAAAACATTTATAAATAACTTTCATTTCTTATCTCTCTCTCAAACAAACAGATGCAGATGCAATGCAGGTGGTTGAGATGGTGAAGGCACGGCGGTGGTGAAGGCATGGCGGTGGTGAAGGCACGGCAGTGGTGAAGGCCCGGCGGTGGTGGTGGGTTAGGTGCGGTGGTGAAGGAGAGAGAGAGAGAGAATCGATGGTGGAGATTCCGGCGATTAGCTCCTCCAGAGATTCCGGCGAATCGGTGGTGGGTGTTAGACGAATAGGTGGCTCCGGTAGCGGTTTAGGTTTTCAATCGGTTTTTTTGGGTGGTTGCGGTTTAGGTTTTCAATCGGTGGTGGGTGTTAGACGAAAAGATATGGCTGAATCTAGATAGGATCCAATCGGTTTTTTTTTTTGGTTGGGGGGCGGGGCTGATTTGGGTGGTTGCAGGTTCTTGGGGGTGGTGGGTTTAATGGTGTTTGTTTGCAGGTTGGTGATGGTGGAGACGGTGGTGGGTGAAGGAGACGGTGGTGGGTAAAGGAAACGGTGTTTGTTTTTGTTTTTTTTTTTTTGGTTGGGGAGGGGGGCTGATTTGGTTGCAGGTTGGTGATGGTGGAGACGGTGGTGGGTGAAGGAGAGAGAGAGAGAATCGATGGTGGTGGGTGGGTTGTGTGGGTGGTTTTGGTGTAGGTACAGCTGTGGTAATGGTGGGGTTGCACTATTGAAGCGGTGGAGGTGGGTTATGGGGGATGGTGGTGGTGGTGGTGGCGGCAGGTGGCGGTGAAGGGTGGTGGAGAAAGATACGGTATATATACACTTATAATAATAATAATAATAATAATAATAATAATAATAAAACTAAAATTATTTTGTTTTATTTTTTAATAATACTAAGTAAACAATGTCAGGTGAAATTACATTCCTACCCTCATGTGCCCTGCACATGCCTTTATTTAACCAAAAAATCTAACTGGGTTTGGCCTAAAGGACATAACGTGCAAGATTTGCATACATTAAGGACAAAACTCATCAATTTTAAAGACAAAGGGCAGCGCCTGCAATTTTGGACATACATAAAGGACAAAACTTGTAATTCACTCTATTTCTTTGTTTGTTATTTTACCTTCTTTTTCTCTTTTCACATTAATTTGTTGTACCCAAGTTTTATCAATCTATTCATATATAAAATATGAGGATATTGGATTTAAATAACTTAAATTTTCATTGATTGACGTATAGCACTCTCAACTTTTGATTTTTACAATACCACTCTCAACTTTTGATTTTTACAATACCACTCTCAATTTTCAACTTATTTTCCGATATCACTCCTAACACTAACCCAGTTTGCTGACGTCAAATGCCGCATCACCAACCCAGTACCACATCAGATGCCACGTCATCAAAAAAACCAAGTCAGATGTCACATCATCAAAAAATGCCAAATCAGGTGCCACGTCACCACATAAGTGCCACATCAGCAAAATACTAATTAAGTTAGGGTTCAGTTGGTTAGGAAGTGTCATAGGAAAATAAGTTGAAAGTTACGAGTGGTGCTGTACAAATCGAAAGTTTAGACTATTATCGGTCAATTAGTTAAAATTAAAGTTATTTAAATTCAATATCTCTAGAATACGTCACGTCCAATAATTTCCACATTTGATTAGACATCCAACAAAAGGATAAGGCTGCCATTAATAGAACTCTTTTTTTATGAAACTAAAAGAACATAAATTTGTAGGGAAGTTTTAAGTAAAGCGTTACGTCCGGGCAACCGGCAACGTACGTAGTGTTTGGTGTTT
>JARYGA010021064.1:0-17339 GCA_030545235.1 Helianthus tuberosus
ATATCATCTGATCTTATCATTTTTCAAATGATTTACAAGACAAATCAAATTACAAGGTTCATGACTAAACATTTTCTTAAACAATAAGTCATGAATCCTATTTTCATAAACCTATGTATCTCACAGGCATTTTTATGCTGACGTACCTATTTTCACATGTGTTTCAGGATATGATGCATAGGATTTATCAAGATACACTTAGGCGGACTTGGGCCTTAGCGACAATAAAAGATGCAAGACTAGTTATTTATGTTATGTTTCTTTGATTGTCATGACATTGTAACTACTTTAATCAATAAAACAATATTTCAATTTCCATGTGTTATGAAACAATGATTCTGTTACAACACTCCCCGACGTTTTCCGCCACGTGTTGTTGTTCTACGTGGTCGGGGTGTGACATAAACAAGTCCACAACAAGAAAAAAAGGGGGGGGGGGCAAACAACTTACACAAGCAATTCCACGATCTTTTAGCCACGCCATATCACTCTTTAAAGGTTCAAGCTCGCTCTCCGCCGTGGCTCGCGCCGTTTCAGAATTTTCCAATTTTTCTTCGGTTTCGGTCAAACGACGAGAGGTTTCAGCCTTTTCATAATGCGCAAGCTCCAGATCCTTTTTAAGTTGTTCCTGGTCAGAAAGCAATGCAGTAAGTTCTTCTAACTCTTTATCTTTAAGAACAAGAGTGGCGCAAGCTTGTACCTCTCGTTGCTCACTGCGCTCCCTATGAGAACGCGCTTCTTCTAGCGCAGCTTCTGCATCAGCTTTCTCCTTTTTTCAACCTTTCTATCTCCGCATCCTGTCTCTTCAATTTTTCAATCTCAACCTTGAGATTATTAATGACATTGCGAAGATTTACCTTCTCAGCATTATCTTTTTCACAAATTCTTTTCCAATTTTTGCGTTCCTCGGAAAGGAGGGCAGCTTCAGCTTCCGCTTTCCTCTTCCAGCCAGCAACAGACCATTCTTCGGTTTTACGATCAGCCTCAAACTTGGCTCGATCAGTTTCCAATTTAGCTTTTAGCCGAGCTAAGCGTTTCTCATCACTAGCAACCTTCTTCTGGGATACCCTAAAAGCTTCCCAATCCTTATGCATACTATGCCACTCACGCACTATGCGATGAGTGGTAGAAACATGAGAAGCAGACTCCTCAAGGTAAGCTTGATAAGCTTGTTCATGAGACCGGTTTTCTTGGAATTTGATCTCCCCGGGCGGGAAAATTCCTTGCTGCCAGTCTCGGCACACGCGCCAATCCGAGAAAGTGTCACCTTTTCTCAAGTTCCAAACAGGGGCATGGGGCTCGGAAGCATCTTTCTCTGAATAAGTTCTATAGTAATAATCCCCCAGAGTTTCCTCTAGGCGGATTGGAGAAATCTGGCCCGCATCAGAAAACGCGCTTTGCTCCTCAACAGTAACCTTCTCAACACATTCAGGCATAACATTAGAAGGTTTAGGGGAAAAAGTCGAAGTTTTGTCAGCAGTTTGTTCTTTCCCCAGGTCTTGAGCAACAGTTTCAGGGGTTCGTGGATTCTCAGCACCATCCATAACCCCTGGATTAACAACATTTTCAGCACCTGCAGTAACATCAACAGGCCTATCAACTTCAACAGTCTTCTCCACATCACCATCAGCAACCTCCGTAGTCTTTAACTAGTCAGCAACAGAAGCACGCGGAGGGGTGGGTGGGAGCTCTTCATTAACCACAGGTTGCGGCTCTGTGGGAACAGGGGAAACAGGGGTTTCTGGAAAAAACAACAAAACCTGTAAATATCTGATACGCATAAGGAGGAAAAGCAAAAGACAACACTTACTAGGAGCAGATTCCGAAATAAAAGCATCCAGATTGTTCTTCCTGGTAATTTTCTTCCGCTTGATTTTCTTTGAGGGCTGATGTGACAACTCGAGTTTCCGACATTTCATTTTCGCATTTATTGCACGTTGACTGTTTGGTTGTTTGATTGGTTTGACTTGTAACTGTACACGTTGTGTTAGAAAGAAACGTAGTGTGATTGTTACATGTATGTGATTGATGTTATAACATGAGACTTGTTAGAAAACTTAAACTGTTGAACACATGAAACAACCCGACGAAACAGAAGTCTGTTTCGTCACTCCCATCTTGACGAAACACAAGCGGCTTCACCATAAACCAAAACGACGAAACAGAGATTGATTCGTCACAAGCATCTCGACGAAACAAGTTGTTTCGCCGAGCCCATGATTCGCCGAAGCCCAGTTAGGGCCCAATACGCTACGTAATTATAATAGGCATTCTGTTTCATTCGCCACATGTTTTGGCAATCAGAAACCCTAGAACTCTTTGTGTGACAGCAACCACAAAACTTCAACCTTTTCCTCCAATCGATCTTGTGATCTATCATCACGGTTAGTTGCACTATTGTTTGAACTATGCATGATTTCATGTTTGTATTTATACGTTAGACTGAATAGTGGATGTTATATTATTATGTTATGGTTCTCGATGATTAATTTGATGATAAAATGTTGATTGTAAAACTGAATGGATGGATGCACATGTTTATAGATCGGCTGCAATAAGTAATGTTTTATTGTTGAATTGAATGATATGATGACATTATGATGATTTCGATTTGTTAAAATGATGGCCGAATAACAAATCATGATGGTATGTATATGGATAACAACTTGCTGATGCTAGATGATGACTGAATGTTAATCAGGGATGTATAGTGGTCGAGTAACTCATATAATTGCATGAGTTGGTTTGATGATTGTGTTATTTAATAAAAAGCAAATCATATGAGTTCTAGGGAATTGGGTAATGGCAGTAGCTTCTCATGTGTAATTAGTGGAGATATGATGTGTTGCTTTGGAACTTGATTTGATGATGAATAATTTCTGAACCCTTTGACTATGTTTTATGATTTCCGAATTCATGATGCATGAATGTTAATGTTGTTGATGATGATAATGTACCTCACCGAAAACCTTATCCCCAACGAAAACACATTGGTGTTTTCGGCCCAGTTGATTTCGGCCCAAAGTGTGTTCGCCCACTTAATGTTTTCACCCAATAATCTTTCAGTTTGTTAACAATATTAGTTCACTAATTCTGTTAAGTATGTAAATTATGTTAATATGTTAACTAAGTTATGCTAACTGGATTATGTATGATAAGATACGACTAGACTAGTGATACTTATAGAACTGATCTTTGCACACACGCCGGGGTTGGCTGCGATAATATGACTGATCTTCGCACACACGCCGGGGTTGGCTGCGATAATATGACTGATCTTCGCACACATGCCTGGGATGGCTGCGAACCATACTTTGAACTCCGCACACATGCCGGCTGGGCTGCGATACAAATATACCTAGTCTAGAAAACATGGGAAACCCCCCCCCCCCACATTCTTCGCACACATGTCTGGGAGACTGCGATTCAAGTACATACGATATATGGGTTACTAAACGAACATACGGTTTACAATACAATTACTATAACTGAACAACCAACTGAGAACTCGCTCAACTAGTTGTTGACACTCTGTTACATGCCTTGCAGGACCATAGGTACACATGGAGCTTGCACGGGAGGCACGGTCGTTGTGGACATGGATCGTGAATGCTTTGTTAACCATTATAACATTTCATACTTATACTTATGTTGGGTTTTACATTTATGCTTCCGCTAAACATTGATACTATACTTTGGTTTTCGAACACCTTTCATATTGTTTGGTTGATTTACATTTATTAATAACATGGTTCAATATGATTGGTGGCTTGATCCTGGTCAGTCACGCCTCCAAGCGGTGATACCCCGCATGTGGATTTTGGGGGTGTGACAGCTGACCCTCAGCGTCAGTATCAGCTTGTTTTCTTTTGCCCGTTTTCCTCACCACTAAGTGTTCAGGGCTAGATTCCAAGTCAATGGGATCATTTGGGTTGGATGGAGGGATATCAGCAGTATCTCTCGGTTCAGGTTTTGGCCTCCTAACAGTAACTGCAGATGTAAGACCTTCCAGAGAGTCCGAAACCACCACATAATCACATCAGGAGTCAGAGGAACGGCGCATACCTTTCTTCTCTCCTACAACATTTTTTGTCTTCAAAGATTGAGCTTTATCAGTTTCGTTCTTCTTCGGCGCAGAAGTAGAAGTCGCCGCGTGCCTCTT
Source organism: Helianthus tuberosus (assembly GCA_030545235.1). NCBI lineage: Eukaryota > Viridiplantae > Streptophyta > Magnoliopsida > Asterales > Asteraceae > Helianthus > Helianthus tuberosus. The sequence goes on from JARYGA010021064.1 coordinate 4,163, forward strand.
CTTCTCAGGGCCTATGCCCAAGTTTGACAACTCACCTACGGAAGCGTAAAAAACATTTTTACTCAAAAGCGCAAAAGTGAATAGTAAACCAATATGCACATAACTTACCAGCACCAGCAACAGGCTGAACAGACAGATCCGCATCTCGCGGAAGAACAAAATTCTTCACAATACGATGGTACCAAAGCTCTTCATCAGGCTTCTTCTTAATGGTACCCATCTTTCCGCCTTCTCTCTTGAAAGCGACAACATACAGCGAAACAACTACAAGGGAAGAAAGGCAAGTTCAAAAAAAAAAGAGAAAAAGAGAAGAGGGAAAAACCCCAATCTTACCGTGCCCATCCTCCGTATACACCGGCTTGTCATCACGGTCCATTTTCCAATTCAAACTCATGCTGGCTCCAACAAGAACTTTCTCCGGCAAAGCGATATTGGGAACATCCTTTAGATCTTGATACCAGTTCTCATCAACAAGGGTCTGAATTGTTTCGACAGGAACATCTTCTTTTCCCCTTAAAACCATCCTCACCGGAATCACTACGGCTTTGATAAAGAAATTTTTTTGCTTCTAGTCATAGAAAGACTTTGGAGGATGTTGCAAAATCTTCTTTGCAGATGCTCTCTGAACAAAAGAATAAAACCCTTGAATACAATGCATTTGGTAAAAAACCCTAAATCAAGGGATTGTCGGCTCGATATGCATCGTTCGGCACACAAACTCGAAATGTCGAACCCTAACCATGCCAATAGGGTGCAATTGGGAAATATGTAACTTGTAATACTCAAGGATTTCAAGAAAGAATTTGGTTACGGGCAAACGAAAGTTGCCTTCACAGAAAAAATCCCAAAAAAGGGTGATATACCCAGTCGGAGCATCCGCTGCTGTTTGCCCATCTTCAGGGTACAGAGCACCCCAGTTCTCCGGAAATTTATGGTTCCGAACCAAACCATCAAAGGTCGCTATAGGCCATTTTAACGGTGGAAGTTCAGCAGACATTTCTTCAGATAGGTCTTCTTGGTGTTCTCCGGTTGACATAAGAGAAAGAAATAATAAACCTTTTCTCAAACGATTAATGAAGAAAGGAAGAAGAAAAGTTTTTCAACAAAGAAATGATTAAACAGGAAAGGGGCAACTCAACAAACTTATATACTCACCGCAATAAATAGCATTGGTAACCGCCATAGCACCTTCTTCGGATATCACAGTTATCCAGCGGCAGAGCGTGTGAAAATAAACACAAACGCGAGTACACGCGCGCGTGCAGAACACGGACAGTAGGGGACAACTGACAATGACAGCCTGTCACTCAGTCTTTACTATACCAAGTCCCATCTAAAGTCAAAGATTATCAAAAAATATTTAAGATAAAATGAATCTTCTTCCGGAAGATTCCCTACTTTCGCGCCAAAAACATCTTTCCTCTCATAAGTCCAGTGCTCCACTTACTTGCATAAGAGCAACACTAGACTGGGGGGATTTGAAGGGGTAAGGTCCCAAAAACCTTGTAATAAGTACTTGGGACCATACCACAACCTCGTCTTTCAAGCCATTTTTACCTTGCGCGGCCGCGCACTGGTTTTATAAAAGAAAGGCTTAAGGCATATAGCAGACAACACCCGCGCGCCAAAGGAAATCATAAATCCTTACGCTTTCATAAAGGATGAAAATCCTAGGACAGGCATTCCCACTTAATAATATCCAGGCTTGGATATTATTTAACTGATACCACACGGTAAAGAATCACTCCGGATTACAGCAGTAATCTTCTAGAAGACATAATCGTGCACCACCCAGACGGTTACAACTGTCTGGGCCACGTGTCGTCTCCCCAACCTCCCTTAGAGTCACGGTGATGGCATGGAAATAGAAAGAAATCATCACTTGTCCACTTTCCACGTGGCAATTCCCCAGCCTTTGATCTAAACAACGATCCGTGTGCTCTCACGTCGGATCACAGGAATTAACGATGGAGGAAAATAACCGCTACGGCGTTAGCATCTTCCGTCAACTTTTCAATAACAGGTTTTCCCTCCCAAAAACTCCCGGCTATAAATATGAGGATAATTCAGGTATGAAAGCAAGTTACACACACTTCTTCAATACATCTTCTTCTTCATAACCCATACTTATTCTCACACCAGAGTCGGGTCAAGGAGAGAACCCCTTTCTCCCCTTGGCGAGGTTAACGATGCTTCTTTTTTGCAGAGTTTTATCGGAGAAGAAGGTCAATCATAATCGAATCAAACAAGAGAGAACGAACCCCTTTATGCAGATCCAAACCCCCTAAATATTTCGATCCCGGTCGTTTATCTAGTGTTTCTTCAGATACCAATGTCTTACTAATCTCCTTATTTTTCAGGAACAACTAAGGAGGAGCTGATGACAATCCTTGGAATGTTGATAGTGGTTGTTCCAAAGACATAACGGGTAACATCTCACTGTTGCAAAAAGTTCTATTTCTTTACAGTTGATATGTTTCCTTTGGAGGAGATAATATAAGATCAACAAAAAGGTACAATTTAAATTTCGTGTTCTAATTTTGATATTGATTAGTATTAAATTTGATGACGGAACGGTTAAGTAAAAACAACAAAATTTTTTTTATTTCTTTCTCTTTGTACATAAAGTTTTCTTTCTAAGGTAAATTTGCGCATAAGATTTATGCATAAATTTAGGGGGATAGAGAGAGAAAAACATTTGAAAAGAGAAAAACACTAAAACAATGCATATATGGGAAATGAAATAAATGTTCGTGTTAAAGGGCTTGACTGACAAATGTAAGGTGCTATAGCTGAAAAGTCTAGGATCTACTGTGATATGTTGATAAGCTTGACGCTCAAAAGATAAAAGATACCAAGTAATATAAACATAACGAACTATGTACCATGTGGGTAACAGACCATCAGCGTATGATTTTATGGTCTTAAATCTTGCGTTGATAGATAGCCAACGTCTGAGGTTTCAGGACTCTATACTGTTGAGTCATCCGGGGATATCATGGTTGTCCTTCTGTTGCATCCAGATTATATGCAGAACTAGGCACAGTCAGGATATCTTAAAAGAGCCAAAAAGAGGCCAAAATCCTTAAAGGAAGACAACCTCAAATGAGGGAATTCCGTGCTGTTAAAGCAAAATTCGTACCAAAAAGGTATTTGTCTAACCCTCATTGGACACGAACATTGGTCACTCTATTGTACAAAAGTACTGATCTGTCCACCACTAGTCTGGCATTGTAAAACAAAATGATGATCTCAGTATACTCAGCCGCTAAGATGAATCGTTGTGCTTACCTTGATCGTGGGGTTATGCCATGGAATGGCACACACGGGTATTAAAGTATAATATTACCTTAAACATATCACGATGTTGAAAAGTGAAAGCTGAGCGTTAGGTTTAAGAAGACTAACATATTGGAAATCGCTTAGACTAGTTTGAATAAGCTCGTACCGAAAAATTTTCGTTGGTCTGCTTGAGAACGATTTTGATCCCATTGTAATTGTAATTTTATATTATCTATTGAGTTAGTTTGTATGTTTCTTTGCGTTTATGCTTATGTTCTCATCAAAATTAAAAAAAATTGAAAACAAAAAAAAAAATCCAAAAAATAGAGTCTTGTCTTTCATAAAATCAAAAATCCAAAAATTGAGTGATTTATTTGTTTTATTAAAAAAATTAACCGTTCTTAAAGAGTTGTCTGATCATCAAAAGTTGAAAGAAATTTGAATTGTGAAATCTGAGTATTACAGAGGAAGCGTGCCATCAAACTTGTATTAAAGAAAGAGATGACAAAAGAGTATCTTGCAGAAATAGCTGACAAAGCCATGATGGCTGATTTTAAAGAGGTAGAAAACAAGTCCGAGATCGAGAAAAAGGTTGAGTCGGAGAGTGAGAAAGCAGAGAGTGAGAAACATGCGTCAATTGAGATAAAAACTGAGATTCAATGCAAGAAATGCACGGAATCGTGCAAGGCTTGTACTGAGAAAGATGAGATTTTAAAACAAAAATGCACAGAGATAGCTGAAAAAGATGAAATTTTAAAACGAAAATGCATGGAAAAGTGCACTGCATGTGTTGGAAAAGACACTTCATTTTTTAAAAAAAGATAAATAAATTCAAGAACTGAAAAAACATAAAATCTTTTGGCATATAATTTTAAGCAAATGAAAGAAGCTTCTGATAAAATGAGTAAGAAAATTAATCAATTTATTGATCTTGTTCCTAAAAATGATGCTACTATAATGTTGTTAAAAGCTACTGTGACGGATAAGCAAACCGCAACCAATATTCTCGTAGACAAAATCGCAGAGCGTAAGCAAGAATTAGAAAAAAAGCAAGAATTGAAACCGAACAAGTAGACAAGAAATTGATTAGTTATTCTACTGCTTCATATGTTTTGAATCATCTGCTCCCAAAACCGACTGGGAAAGATGAAAACGGGGAAGATGTGTATGGGTATGGGGAGAACAGCGGTTTGGGTTATCACCTTGTTCCACCTCCTTTGAGAGACGGCTATTGTAGGAAAAAGCCGGCGGGGGTGGAAAAGGCACTGGATATTAAACTAAAATTTGTTCAAAATCAATCTGATCAGCTGCCAGATGACATAGATGTGACCTATTCTGAAACTGATAAATCTGATGAGGGTTATGAGTCAGAAGTGGTTAGAATGTGGTTGAGAAAGTTCTTGAAAAAGAAACCGAAAGTGATTCCACTAAATACCAAAGTTCAAAAACGCATTTTGAAGATGAAGAATGTTTTCATAAAAATTATATTCCGAAATCTGGTACTAACTTGAATGATGGTCCAAACTTGGTGACTTATAAAATGAACAAATCTGACAAGTTGTAGTCGGATGAAGAATTTCTGATTCAAAATGTAAATCTGAACAAGATTGAAAAGGTTTTTAAACTGGTGGAAGTGGATGTTTCTGAAATTGAAAATTTGGCAAGCACAAAAAGGTTTTTAAACTTCAGAAAAGACAAATCTTACTACACCAAACCTAAACACTCCTATTCAAACTTTCAAAAGAGAAATTACAACAATGGAGAAATGGGTCAGGTAATGGTAAGTACAACCAGAGAAAGAACTTTGAAAAACAAAAGTATGTGTAGAAGATGAACTTTGTGCCTAGCACAAGTTCAGAAAGTGACAAAGAATCCCAGATTTTTGGTTAATCCAATGAGGAATTCTTTGCACAACAGAAACAAAAACAGGCTAAAGATACCGCTGTTGTCAAAGACAATCGGACATGCTTCAAATGCAATGAAGTTGGACACATTGCTAGAAAATGTCCAAAACAAGCACCTAGGCCTGTTTATGTTGAAAAGAAAAAGAAATCAGAAGATCTGAAACAAAAGGCAACGATGTTTGCCCCTAAACAGATTTTGAAAAGACCAACTGAATCTAACAACAAAGATTAACCAGTAAAACAGAATGTTTCAATAAAACAAATTGGTTAGTCTTCGAAAAAGAATGTTCAGAAAGATTCAAAACTTTTGTTAAGAAAATTGGTCCACAGAAGCAAACATGGGTTGTGAAATCAAAAGAATCTTCTGATGTTACTAAAAAACAAACTATTTCGACTGAAAAGTTAAAAGCTTTGTTCCAAAAAGCGTTAATGCGTGTGAACCAAAACCCGTGACTCTACCCAAGACCGGCAAGGCTTGGGTATCCCTTGTTAAGTAATCGAAATGGATAATGGACACTGGGGCTTCCTCTATGACGTTAAATCAATTATAGGGGGCTATGTAGGGTTTGCTGGTAATCAAGGAGGTCGTATTATTGGGGAAGGGACGTTAACGAACAGCATGGTGTCATTCCAGAAGGTTAATTACATAGCTGAGTTAGAGAATAACTTACTGAGTATTTCCCAGATATGTGATCGGAAGTTCACCGCAAATTTTAACGGCAAAAGGAGTTTGATCCTCAAGCCGAGATTAAAAATTCCTAAAGAATGGATTTTGATGTGTGCACCGCATGAAAATGACCTCTAAGTCCTAGACTTGAGTGTCGCTACAACCACATGAAAAGAAGCACAATGTTTCGTATCGAAAGGGACGGAAAAAGAGTTATTTCTTTGGTACAGGAAAATGGCACACATTCACCTGAGAAAGATGATTTTTTTGGTACACAACAATCTGGTGGAGGGGGTTAATTTGAATTTTTTTTTATCTGGGTGATGATTGTATTAGCTGCAAGAAAGGAAAACAGACAAAAAAATCTCACCCGAGAAAGTTGCTCAATTCGATCAAATTGCCACTGGAGAGACTTCATATGGATATATTAGGGCCAGTCAACGTAAAGAGTATATCTGGCGATCTGTATTGTCTTGTTGTTACAGATGATTTCTCAAGGTTTTCATGGGTAATGTTTCTGGAATCCAAAGATAACGTATTCGAAAGTTTGATGATCTTATTTCGAAAGCTCGAGAACTTGTACCACTTGCCGATCAAAAGAATCAGAAGTGATAATGGTACGGAGTTCAAGAACAACCGGATGCTAGAATTCTGCAACGACAAAGGGACATTACATGAATTTAGTGCTCTGTATACACCACAGCAAAATGGAGTGGTAGAACACAAAAATTAGACGCTAATTGAGGCCGCGCGTAAAAAGTTAGTAGACTCAAAGCTTCCCGTAAGCTTTTGGAGTAAAGCGGTAGCCTCGACGTGTTATACCCTGAATCGTGTTCTCACAGTCAAAGAGCATAAAAAGATATGCTTTGAATTGCTGAATTGACAGAAGCCAAACCTTAAGTGGTTAGAAGCATTTGGTTCACCATGTACTGTTATAGACCTAGACGACAAGTTTGGTGCTAGATCATTGGAAAGTTTCTTCGTTAGTTATGCTAGTCCCCTGAAGTGAGTTTACTTGCCAAGCATTAACTGAGTAATTCAAGCGCAACACGTCGATTGCCAGCGTTGCACGACTCCATCTCAGAAACCTGGCGATTGTAACAACCCGCGTTTTTGAAGTCAAGGTACAAGTCAAAGTCAAAGTCAAAGTCAAAGGAAGAAAAGATTGCTAAATGCTATCTGTCACTCCTTGCTTAATTATTGATTGTACTCTTTGACTTGTTAATCGATTTCTCTAAATTTTGTACTTTTGTTGTATTATGTGGAGTAAATGTTAATAATCGCAGTTTAACCGCTATTAATCGCCAATCTATTTACCGCTAATCTCATCACTATCGCGTCGCAACTTGAATCGCAGGTTCTGAATATTGTTTTACGTGTGTGTGCCATTTATGTGTTACTTTTGCATGTTTTTATATGTCTTTGTGGTGATTAATCGAAAATGCAATCGCAAATCTATCGCAACTCAATCTCATTGCGAACTGGAAACGCAAGTTTAATTATGTTGTTGTATATTAGTTATGTTATTTGTGTAACTATTATTTAAACCAATCTCATCGCTTAATCGACACTCGCTTAAACGCATCGCAATGCTCAACGCACGCAATGAAAAGTCGGAAACCAACTCGCAAAACCCATTCGATCGAATGGTCATCCTTCCGGATGACCATTTGATCGGATGGCCATCCGATCAGATTGCCCTTCGATCGCACCTGCACACCGCCTCTCTCACCCTTTCACCTATAAATATCACCTGTCACATCACTGTTCATGTGATGTGACAGCTCTCGTTCGACCAGCAAGCTTTTGGCCCTATTTCTCTCGATTCCTCACGATTCTTGTAAGTTTCTACCTCAAATATTGTACTTTCTCAATCAGTACACACTTTCTCATCATTTTCACCATCAAATCTTAACTTTTCACCATGAAATCGGCTGATTTGGGCTGTTCTAGGATGATGTCATCATGGGTTCTCATGAACTTCAAAGTGTGACCTAATTCCACCAAGAACAACTCAGATCTAAGAGATTTCAACATGTTTAAACACTGATTTCACCTAAATCTAAACCTTTTCAAACCGATTAAAGTTTCTTTCAACTGTTTTATACTGTTACACTCAAAACTGATAGAAAAGGAGCTCATTCAGCCCTTCCACTCATCCTCTTATGAAGTGTCGGTCTGAGAACAGATTCCTATCAACGAGATAACCTACTTAGCGGGTTGAACATGAACAACCGTCAAGAACAGTTAACTGATCGAACGAGGTGAATCCCATCCGATCGGATGACTTGGACTTGGTGGAGTTTCCGTTGTTTAACACTTTGTCATACTCTCTCGGTGAAACCGCAAACTTTTCAGACATAACAAAATTTTGCAAGTTTCAAACGATCAGGTCGCTGAACGGACTGTCGTCCAATCGGATTGCAATCCGATCGAACGACAATCTGATCGGATGACTTGTGGCCTCAAATACTTAAACATTTTACAATTTTCAGTAAGAGTCAGTATCCAAACGAAAGGTCATCAGATCGGATGACCATCCGATCGAATGACCATCCTACTGTGAACTTGGATCTCTGAATTGTCTCGCTTGAACGGATCACCATCCGATCGAACGACCATCCGTCCGGATGACCGTTCGATCGAATGACCTAAAAGGTAGAGATACTCCTCTCATTTTAGAATGCTACAATGAAAACTTCAAAGTCATCATACACAAACACATCCATCCCAAGTGAATGACAATCCGATCGAATAACCCTTCGTCACTCAGTACACGCAACACCGTTTTACAAACTTTTTGTCGCTTATGCTATCGTTCTGTAAATCAGGCTAACTTTAAAAGCGCTCCCTTCAATCCAAGGCTGTGTTTACTTGTTAAACACGATCTGTGAGTATACTCGAACCCTTTTTGCTTTACGCACTTTTGGGTGTTACATACGTTATCTATTTCAAATCACATTCGACACACAACGCAAACACTTTTATACGCTGGCCGTTATTTCATGTTATACGTGTTACTCGATGAATGCTTGTATGTTATGTTTACACAGTGATTGTTGCCTGGCACCTTAGCAACGATAGTACTATAGTTTGGACTCAGCACCTGGCGTGGACCGGGGTTGTTAAGGGTTTTACTTCACGTATCACAGTGGTGATATGTGTTGCGCATTCTACAACTTGCAGTCATGTCTGTGCATATTTCATTGTCGATAACGTGCTAGCTTCACTTTTCAACATGTTACATGCTGGTTATGCGTAAACCGATTTCGCTATCTATTATACTATTAAACTTGTATGCTCACCTTTACACTACGTGTATTGACTTTTATTTTAACGTATGTGACAGGTGTTTAGGATGCTGTGCTTCGCTAGCTTTTGTGGAATCGAGTTAGGAAGAGTCTAGAAACAAAACAATTAATATATTGAGTTGTCGAAACTATGATTTGTCTTTGGGATATGTATGTCTTTAATAACTACTTTATTTGATAAGTTATGGTATGGGACATAATGTTAATTATCTGGTAATTTAGTTGTTATGGATTTCTCTTGGACAATCCGTTTCGCTCAGTGCCTCACCCCGATGTTTCCGCCATCGGTTGGGGTGTGACAGATTGGTATCAGAGCCATAACTATAGGGAATTAGGCAAGACTCGAACTAGTCCAGGCCGATGTCTTAGAAACAACCTGTTCGCTTTGATCAACACAACTCGCACTGCACATTTATCTCAATACGCTAACAAATTGCACGCTATGTTACTCGCTTATGTTATAATACTCGCTATGCAACTCGCTGTGCACTCGATACTCTCAATCGCTACTCTCGAATGCGTCTCACGAACTTGAAAGATAGGTGAATACGTATAATATATGTAGGGGAATACGTGAAAAATATAGTGGAAGATGTGCTTACGTGAGTTGCGTGTTTCTGTGTCTACGTGGACTATGTGCTTATGTGCATACGTGCTTGTGTGGATTTTGTGCCTACATGATTATGTGATTAGACGTGTTCCTGTGCTTTATGTAAAGTACCTTTTGGAGTATTCGCTAGACTATACTAGGGTTAATAGAAATTTGTGTCTGAGTCCTATGGCGATGTCTGTTGCAGACAATGTCGTCATTTGGCTCACATCACTCCCGCGCTGCTCGCCGCAATCATGGGACAAATGCATCGCTGCTCTAGTCGCAAAGCAGATGGCTAAGGTCATTCCGCAAATTGTCAGTGAGCTTAATGAGAACGAAAGCAAATCTTCTGAGGAATCAAGGACTGACTCACCTAAGGGTACTTTCAGCTTTAAGCAGTTTAAGGCCTGTGGCCCAAAAGACTTCACGGGCGAAGACGGACCAAGCGCAATGTTTCAATGGTTCGACTGAATCGAAGTCACGCTACACCAGAGCGGATGTCCCGAACACCTACGAACTGTCAACACAACTGGCATTTTCCAATCCAGGGCTTTAGATTGGTGGACTGCCGAAAGAAACAGACGTGGGAACGACGCAGCCTATGGGCTCACTTGGGATGAGTTGAAAGAACTCATGACGAAGGAATTATGCCCACCCCATGAGCTCCAGAAACTAGAGAACGAGTTCTGGAACATCAAGCAGGATGGTGGAGATAACGCCGGTCTAACTGCCCGCTTCAAACAGCTGAGTATCATTTGTCCAAGCCAGGTGGAAATTCCTGATATGACGATCAAGAAGAATATCCGTGCTTTTCCGGATTGTGTTGCTGACTTCGTGCAAGCCGCGAAGAGAACAACAATCGAAGAGACATACCTACTCGCTGCTGAGATTAATGGCAAGCGATTCTTCGCTGGGTACTTCAAGAACGCTCTGAAAAATCTTCATCAAGCAACCGCTGCTCCCACTACTGAAACCGCCGCACCGCATGCTTCAAAGTCCTCCCGCTGCAAGAGAAAGAACAACAACAGCAAAAATTACGTTTTCACAGCTGCCGCTCCGCTCCAAGCTATCCCTACTCTACCGTAACCCCAGAACCACCAAGTAGCGGCACCGGTGACCAATGCACCGCCGGCCAAGCGTGCCTACACAGGTCCACACCTGGTTTGCCCTGCCTGAACTTATCATCATCTTGTCGGGATTGCATGCAGGTTTTGTGTTCACTACGACCTGTACGGTCACTTTACTGCCAATTGTCGTACTGGTCCCCGCCAAGCTCCAGCTCAAGCTCAAGGTCAAGCTCCTTCACCACCAGCTCTCCTTCCTACTCCCCAGGGCCAACAAGCAGCTCCTTCCCCGCAGCTCATGCAAGAGCCTGCTTTGCATGTGGTGATCCCAACTACTTTACAAATATGTGCCCCAACAGAGTGGTGAAGCAAGAGCCACAGCAGCAGCCGCAACAACATCAACAGCAGCAGCCAGCAGCCTGCGGACGTGCTTTAAACATTAACGCCCGCCTGGCTCAAGCAGATAACAACGTGGTTAATGGAACGTTTCTAGTGAATGGTATATATGCTTCGTGTTTATTTGATATTGGAGCCGATAACTATTTTGTGTCGTTAGAATTCGAAAAGCTCCTAAATCGCAAGCACGCCCATCTCCCTACGACGTTTGACGTTGAAGTTGCCACTGGAAGAACCGTTACTGTTCGTTATGTTCTCCGTGATTGTACGCTTGAACTCAACAATCACGTCTTTCCTATCGATCTTATCCCGATGCAGCTCGGTAGTTTTGATATCATAGTAGGCATGAATTTTCTTTGTTGGATCGTTGTGCGACCTAAACGGGTCGTTCAGAAGAGTTTTAATCCATATCAAAGACGGAATCAATGATACGAACTTGATTACAGCTTGATTCTCTCTAATTATCTTGTTTTTATTGATTTCAAAGCTTTACAGATCACTTGACAATTTGGCAGCACCTCGGCTCTAAAATCCGAATCGTTACAAATGATGAACCATGCTCCACTATATATAGAGGATTCATTTTGTACGAAATGACCATGACTCATTTCGTACAAAATAGCTTTGTCCCATTTCGTACGAAATGGTTCTTGTTCATTTCGTGCGAAATCACCCTAAAACATACAAAACCTATTTTCTAGCCTATTGAGCACTGGTTTATCCTATCTAGACATTAGACTCGATAAAGACGAAGTTAACAGACATTTATGTACCAACAGACTCCCCCTTGGATGTTAACGAAGTCTTTGGCATCGAGTCTTCAGTCTTGATCAGTCTTTTCTTTCTTTTCAAATTGTTTGACATTGTAAGCATCTTTCAATCTCTATCAACATCAGCAACTAGCACTTTAATTAGACTTTTATAATCTTCAAACTCCCCCTTTCAATAAGCTGGGATAGAATTCTGGTTCAAACTTTATTCAAACTTTAGACACGGGGATCTTGCTTTGCTGCTTTTACAGGTTCAAACCTGTTCCCTGCTTCTCAGAAATTTGACATTATAATCTATTCTCCTTTTTGACTTCATATTTTTTTATCAGTTTTTAGTAATCCACTTAAGTATCTAGGTCCAAGTCAATGACCCTAGGCACTTAATTTGTCTACCAAGTCCAACTTAATAACCTTGGTTGATCTGAAACGAAACAAAACTAACTTTTGTTCAATCATAGTTCAAAACATTTTTCTGAAAAATAATACAAGTTTCAATTTAATGAACTTGTTTTGACTTTTCATATTTCACAAGTTTAACATGATAAGCTCCCAACTCTTCTGCCCAGCTCAGAAACTTCTTGTATCTTTTTCAAACTTCGAGTCTGAAGATCAGCTTTCCACTTTGGTTTGTCGAATAAATAAAGTAGAAATGTAAAATCTTTTTGGATTTTGAATAAAGTTTCTATACTAGAATGCTAAACAGAAATGAAATGAAATGCAGTAAATGTAAACTATTTACAAACATATTTTTGGTGAGCGTGTTAGGGAATCATATCAGCTATCCACAAGCCACAAGTACCGTTAAGCTTTGATTTCATATTCAGAATTAAACAATTCGCTTAGATTGTCGTTATACTGATCCTCTTAAATTCTCACACAAATTTCAATCTGTCCAGGATACGAATTTAGTGTTTTAAAGACTTAGCTTATACACGTGTACCACCTCAGAATATACTCCCGTATCCAGACCACTATATTCAGTCTTACAGGTGAGTGCACACTAGTAATATCTGTAAGGGGTTAATTGGTGAGGCCATGAGAGCTCAGGCTATTGCTTCCGCAAAATCAGAGAGATGATGGCTCAACTTTAAGGTGGGTCCCCTTTGGGGATCTTCTTTTTCAACAGCACATGATTAGCATTTTTCAATGTTTCATCATTTTTTATGTTGAGGGCGGGCTTTAAGATTAAAG
>JARYGA010021065.1:0-22268 GCA_030545235.1 Helianthus tuberosus
ACGTAAGTTTTCATAGTGTGGGACTCAAATGCGTCCTGTTACGTAACAGGCACCGTCTTCCTTTTGTTCTAATCGCTGTCTTGAGCCACGTAGGGCTTCAGCCCTAACGTTCTCTGGTTTCAATGCTTCTACCTGAGCATCTCGTATCTGTGCAGGAAGACTAGACTGGATGGTAAGTTGTAATGCTCTCACACGCCTAGGTGTAGTATCCTTTCGACTGAGGGCATCAGCTACAACATTTGCCTTGCCCGGATGGTACTTAATCGCACATTCGTAATCATTCAGCAGCTCGACCCATCGACGCTGACGCATGTTTAATTCCTTCTGTTGGAAGATATGCTCGAGACTCCTATGATAGGTGTAGATGGTGCACTTGGTACCATACATGTAATGTCTCCATATCTTGAGTACGAAGACAACAGCTCCCAGCTCCAAATCGTGTGTAGTGTAATTTCTTTCGTGAAGCTTAAGTTGGCGCGAGGCGTAAGCAATGACTTTATCCCGTTGCATCAATACACAACCAAGACCCTGAATTGATGCGTCACAATAAACCACGAAATCGTCTGTGCCCTCTGGCAATGAAAGAATAGGTGCGCTACAAAGTCTATCCTTTAAGTGCTGATTAGACACAAAAAAAAAACACTCAACAAATGGCTACAATTTAAAGAATGTGTTTAGTGACGGCATCAGATTCCTAATTGATGGAGAAAGGTCTGGTAGCAAAAAAAGCTGCTTCTAGGAGGTTGTCAAGTGTTTTCGCTCGACGATTCCATTCTTGGGTGGTTAGTTTGGCCCTTTTTCTTGTAACTCGAATCCTAGCCCGGTATATCCCATTTTAATTTTACACCATTGTGAACCTTACGCCTTTTTTACTCTCTGATCGAGGTTCTCGGCATTTAAAAATCTTGGTAAACTAAATCACACGTGTATATGTTGATATTTAAGAGATATACAGTCAAGAAAATCAAGGGCAATGGTGATATATATTCGGATTAGACACCAAAAAAAACACTCAACAAATGGCTACAATTTAAGAAATGTGTTTAGTGACGGCATCAGATTCCTAATCGATGGAGAAAGGTCTGGTGGCAAGAAAAACTACTTCTAGGAGGTTGTCAAGTGTTTTCGCTCGACGATTCCATTCTTGGGTGGTTGGTTTAGCCCTTGTTCCTGTAACTCGAATCCTAGCCCGGTATATCCCATTTTAATTTTACACCATTGTGAACCTTACGCCTTTTTTACTCTCTGATCGAGGTTTTCGGCATTGAAAAATCTTCGTAAACTAAATCACACGTGTATATGTTGATATTTAAGAGATATACGGTCAAGAAAATCAAGGGCAATGGTGATATATATGCGGATTAGACACCAAAAAAAACACTCAACAAATGGCTACAATTTAAGGAATGTGTTTAGTGACGGCATCAGATTCCTAATTGATGGAGAAAGGTCTGGTGGTAAGAAAAGCTTCTTCTAGGAGGTTTTCAAGTGTTTTCGCTCGATGATTCCATTCTTGGGTGGTTGGTTTGGCCCTTGTTCCTGTAACTCGAATCCTAGCCCGGTATATCCCATTTAAATTTTACACTATTGTGAACCTTACGCCTTCTTTACTCTCTGATCGAGGTTCTCGGCATTGAAAAATCTTTATAAACGAAATCAAACGTGTATATGTTGATATTTAAGAGATATACAATCAAGAAAATCAAGGGCAATGGTGATATATATGCGGATTAGACACAAAAAAAAACACTTAACAAATGGCTACAATTTAAGGAATATGTTTAGTGACGGCATCAGATTCCTAATTGAGGGAGAAAGGTATGGTGGTAAGAAAAGCTGCTTCTAGGAGGTTGTCAAGTGTTTTCGCTCGACGATTCCCTTCTTGGGTGGTTGGTTTGGCCCTTGTTCCTGTAACTCGAATCCTAGCCCGGTATATCCCATTTTAATTTTACACCAATGTGAACCTTAGGCCTTTTTTACTCTCTGATCGAGTTTCTCGGCATTGAAAAATCTTCATAAACTAAATCACACGTGTATATGTTGACATTTAAGAGATATACTGTCAAGAAAATCAAAGGCAATGGTGATATATATGCGGATTAGACACAAAAAAAAACACTCAACAAATGGCTACAATTTAAGGAATATGTTTAGTGTCGGCATCAGATTCCTAATTGATGGAGAAAGGTCTGGTGGTAAGAAAAGCTGCTTCTAGGAGGTTGTCAAGTGTTTTCGCTCGATGATTCCATTCTTGGGTGGTTGGTTTGACCCTTGTTCCTGTAACTCGAATCCTAGCCCGGTATATCCCATTTTAATCTTACACCATTGTGAACCTAACGCCGTTTTTACTCTCTGATCGAGGTTCTCGGCATTGAAAAATCTTCGTAAACTAAATCACACGTGTATATGTTGATATTTAAGAGATATACAGTCAAGAAAATCTAAGGCAATGGTGATATATATGCGGATTAGGCACCAAAAAAAATCACTCAACAAATGGCTACAATTTAAGGAATGTGTTTAGTGAGGCATCAGATTCCTAATTGATGGAGAAAGGTCTGGTGGCAAGAAAAGCTGCTTCTTGGAGGTTGTCAAGTGTTTTCGCTCGACGATTCCATTCTTGGGTGGTTGGTTTGGGCCTTGTTCCTGTAACTCGAATCCTAGCCCGGTATATCTCATTTTAATTTTACACCATTGTGAACCTTACGCTGTTTTTACTCTCTGATCGAGGTTCTCGGCATTGAAAAATCTTCATAAACTAAATCACACGTGTACATGTTGATATTTAAGAGATATACAGTCAAGAAAATCAAGGGCAATGGTGATATATATGCAGATTAGACACAAAAAACACTAAACAAATGGCTACAATTTAAGGAATATGTTTAGTGACGGCATCAAATTCCTAATTGATGGAGAAATGTCTGGTGGTAAGAAAAGCTGCTTCTAGGAGGTTGTCAAGTGTTTTCGTTCGATGATTCCCTTCTTGAGTGGTTGGTTTGGCCCTTGTTCCTGTAACTCGAATCCTAGCCCGGTATATCCCATTTTAATTTTACACCATTGTGAACCTTACGCCTTTTTTTACTCTCTGATAGAGGTTCTCGGCATTGAAAAATCTTCATAAACTAAATCACACGTGTATATGTTGATATTTAAGAGATTTACAGTCAAGAAAATCAAGGGCAATGGTGATATATATGCGGATTAGACACAAAATAAAAACACTCAACAAATGGCTACAATTTAAGGAATGTGTTTAGTGACGGCATCAGATTCCTAATTGATGGAGAAAGGTCTGGTGGCAAGAAAAGCTGCTTCTAGGAGGTTGTCAAGTGTTTTCGCTCGACGATTCCATTCTTGGGTGGTTGGTTTGGCCCTTGTTCTTGTAACTCGAATCCTATCCCGGTATATCACATTTTAATTTTACCCCATTGTGTATCTTACGCCTTTTTTACTCTCTGATCGAGGTTCTCGGCATTGAAAAATCTTCGTAAACTAAATCACACGTGTATATGTTGATATTTAAGAGATATACAGTCAAGAAAATCAAGGGCAATGGTGATATATATGCGGATTAGACACAAAATAAAAACACTCAACAAATGGCTACAATTTAAGGAATGTGTTTAGTGACCGCATCAGATTCCTAATTGATGGGGAAAGATCTGGTGGCAAGAAAAGCTGCTTCTAGGAGGTTGTCAAGTGTTTTCGCTCGACGATTCCAGTCTTGGGTGGTTGGTTTGGCCGTTGTTCCTGTAACTCGAATCCTAGCCCGGTATATCCCATTTTAATTTTACACCATTGTGAATCTTACGCTTTTTTTACTCTCTGATCGAGGTTTTCGGCATTGAAAAATATTCGTAAACTAAATCACACGTTTATATGTTGATATTTAAGAGATATACAGTCAAGAAAATCAAGGGCAATGGTGATATATATGCGGCTTAGACACCAAAAAAAACACTCAACAAATGGCTACAATTTAAGGAATGTGTTTAGCGACGACATCAGATTCCTAATTGATGGAGAAAGGTCTGGTGGTAAGAAAAACTGCTTCTAGGAGGTTGTCAAGTGTTTTCGCTCGATGATTTCATTCTTGGGTGGTTGCTTTGGCCCTTGTTCGTGTAACTCGAATCCTAGCCCGGTATATCCCATTTTAATTTTACACCATTGTGAACCTTACGCCTTTTTTACTCTCTGATCGAGGTTCTCGGCATTGAAAAATCTTCATAAACTAAATCACACATGTACATGTTGATATTTAAGAGATATACAGTCAAAAAATCAAGGGCAATGATGATATATATGCGGATTAGACACAAAAAAACACTCAACAAATGGCTACAATTTAAGGAATATGTTTAGTGACGGCATCAGATTCCTAATTGATGGAGAAAGGTCTGGTGGTAAGAAAAGCTGCTTCTAGGAGGTTGTCAAGTGTTTTCGCTCGACGATTCCATTCTTGGGTGGTTGGTTTGGACCTTGTTCCTGTAACTTGAATCCTAGCCCGGTATATCTCATTTTAATTTTACACCAAAGTGAACCTTACGCCTTTTTTACTCTCTGATCGAGGTTCTCGACATTGAAAAATCTACGTAAACTAAATCACACTTGTATAGGTTGACATTTAAGAGATATACAGTGAAGAAAATGAAGGGCAATGGTGATATATATGCGGATTAGACACAAAAAAAACACTCAACAAATGGCTACAATTTAAGGAATGTGTTTATTGACGGCATCAGATTCCTAATTGATGAAGAAAGGTCTGGTGGAAAGAAAAGCTGCTTCTAGGAGGTTGTCAAGTGTTTTCGCTCGACAATTCCATTCGTGGGTGGTTGGTTTGGCCCTTGTTCCAGTAACTCGAATCCTAGCCCGGTATATCCCATTTTAATTTTACACCATTGTGAACCTTACGCCTTTTTTACTCTCTCATCGAGGTTCTCGGCATTGAAAAATCTTCATAAACTAAATCACACGTGTATATGTTGACATTTAATAGATATACAATCAAGAAAATCAGGGGCAATGGTGATATATATGCGGATTAGACACAAAAAAAAATCACTCAACAAATGGCTACAATTTAAGGAATCTGTTTAGTGACGGCATCAGATTCCTAATTGATGGAGAAAGGTCTGGTGGCAAGAAAAGCTGCTTCTAGGAGGTTGTCATGTGTTTTTGCTCGACGGTTCCATTCTTGGGTGGTTGGTTTGGCCCTTGTTCCTATAACTCGAATCCTAGCCCGGTATATCCCATTTTAATTTTACACCATTCTGAACCTTACGCCTTTTTTACTCTCTGATCGAGGTTCTCGGCATTGAAAAATCTTCATAAACTAAATCACACGTATACATGCTGATATTTAAGTGATATATAGTTAAGAAAATCAAGGGCAATGATGATATATGCGGATTAGACACAAAAAAAACACTCAACAAATGGCTACAATTTAAGGAATATGTTTAGTGACGGCATCAGATTCCTAATTGATGGAGAAAGGTCTGGTGGTAAGAAAAGCTGCTTCTAGGAGGTTGTCAAGTGTTTTTGCTCGACGATTCCATTCTTGGGTGGTTGGTTTGGCCCTTGTTCCTGTAACTCGAATCCTAGCCCGGTATATCTCATTTTAATTTTACACTAAAGTGAACCTTACGCCTTTTTTACTCTCTGATCGAGGTTCTCGACATTGAAAAATCTACGTAAACTAAATCACACTTGTATAGGTTGACATTTAAGAGATATACGGTGAAGAAAATCAAGGGTAATGGTGATATATATGCGGATTAGACACAAAAAAAAAACACTCAACAAATGGCTACAATTTAAGGAATGTGTTTATTGACGGCATCAGATTCCTAATTGATGAAGAAAGGTCTGGTGGAAAGAAAAGCTGCTTCTAGGAGGTTGTCAAGTGTTTTCGCTCGACGATTCCATTCGTGGGTGGTTGGTTTAGCCCTTGTTCCAGTAACTCGAATCCTAGCCCGGTATATCCCATTTTAATTTTACACCATTGTGAACCTTACGCCTTTTTTACTCTCTCATCGAGGTTCTCGGCATTGAAAAATCTTCATAAACTAAATCACACGTGTATATGTTGACATTTAAAAGATATACAGTCAAGAAAATCAGGGGCAATGGTGATATATATGCGGATTAGACACAAAAAAAAATCACTCAACAAATGGCTACAATTTAAGGAATCTGTTTAGTGACGGCATCAGATTCCTAATTGATGGAGAAAGGTCTGGTGGCAAGAAAAGCTGCTTCTAGGGGGTTGTCATGTGTTTTTGCTCGACGGTTCCATTCTTGGGTGGTTGGTTTGGCCCTGGTTCCTATAACTTGAATCCTAGCACGGTATATCTCATTTTCATTTTACACCATTGTGAACCTTACGCCTTTTTTACTCTCTGATCGAGGTTCTCGGCATTGAAAAATCTTCATAAACTAAATCACACGTGTACATGTTGATATTTAAGAGATATACAGTCAAGAAAATCAAGGGTAATGGTGATATATATGCGGATTAGACACAAAAAAAAAACACTCAACAAATGGCTACAATTTAAGTAATATGTTTAGTGACGGCATCAGATTCCTAATTGATGGAGAAAGGTCTGGTGGAAAGAAAAGTTGCTTCTAGGAGGTTGTCAAGTGTATTCGCTCGATGATTCCATTCTTGGGTGGTTGGTTTGGCCCTTGTTCCTGTAACTCGAATCCTAGCCCGGTATATCCCATTTTAATCTTACACCATTGTCAACCTTACGCCTTTTTTACTCTCTGGTCGAGGTTCTCGGCATTGAAAATTTTTCATAAACTAAATCACACGTGTATATATTGACATTTAAGAGATATACAGTCAAGAAAATCAAGGGTAATGGTGATATATATGCGGATTAGACACAAAAAAATACTCAACAAATGGCTACAATTTAAGGAATGTGTTTAGTGACGGCATCAAATTCCTAATTGATGGAGAAAGGTCTGGAGGTAAGAAAAGCTGCTTCTAGGAGGTTGTCAAGTGTTTTCGCTCAATGATTCCATTCTTGGGTGGTTGGTTTGGCCCTTGTTCCTGTAACTCAAATCCTAGCCCGGTATATCCCATTTTAATTTTACACCATTGTGAACCTTACGCCTTTTTTACTCTCTGGTCGAGGTTCTCAGCATTGAAAAATCTTCATAAACTAAATCACACGTGTGCATGTTGATATTTAAGAGATATACAATCAAGAAAATCAAGGGCAATGGTGATATATATGCGGATTAGACACAAAAAAAAACACTCAACAAATTGCTACAATTTAAAAAATGTGTTTAGTGACGGCATCAGATTCCTAATTGATGGAGAAAGGTCTGGTGGCAAGAAAACCTGCTTCTAGGAGGTTGTCAAGTGTTTTCGATCAACGATTCCATTCTTGGGTGGTTGGTTTGGCCCTTTTTTTCTTGTAGCTCGAATCCTAGCCCGGTATATCCCATTTTAATTTTACACCATTGTGAACCTTACGCCTTTTTTACTCTCTGATCGAGGTTCTCGGCATTGAAAAATCTTCGTAAACTAAATCACACGTGTATATGTTGATATTTAAGAGATATACAGTCAAGAAAATCAAGGGCAATGGTGATATATATGCAGATTAGACACTAAAAAAAACACTCAACAAATGGCTTCAATTTAAGGAACGTGTTTAGTGACGGCATCAGATTCCTAATTGATGGAGAAAGGTCTGGTGGCAAGAAAAGCTGCTTCTAGGAGGTTGTCAAGTGTTTTCGCTCGACGATTCCATTCTTGGGCGGTTGGTTTGGCCCTTGTTCCTGTAACTCGAATCCTAGCCCGGTATATCTCATTTTAATTTTACACCATTGTGAACCTTACGTCTTTTTTACTCTCTGATTGAGGTTTTCGGCATTGAAAAATCTTCGTAAACTAAATCAAACGTGTATATGTTGATATTTAAGAGATATACAGTCAAGAAAATCAAGGGCAATGGTGATATATATGCGGATTAGACACAAAAAAAACACTCAACAAATGGCTACAATTTAAGGAATGTGTTGAGTGACGGCATCAGATTCCTAATTGATGGAGAAAGGTCTGGTGGTAAGAAAAGCTACTTCTAGGAGGTTGTCAAGTGTTTTTGCTCGATGATTCCATTCTTGGGTGGTTGGTTTGGCCCTTGTTCCTGTAACTCGAATCCTAGCCCGGTATATCCCATTTTAATTTTACACCATTGTGAACCTTTTGCCATTTTTACTCTCTGATCGAGGATCTCGGCATTGAAAAATCTTAATAAACTAAATCACACGTGTAAATATTGATATTTAAGAGATATACAATCAAGAAAATCAAGGGCAATTGTGATATATATGCGGATTAGACACAAAAAAAAAAACACTCAACAAATGGCTACAATTTAAGGAATATGTTTAGTGACGGCATCAGATTCCTAATTAATGGAGAAAGGTCTGGTGGTAAGAAAAGCTGCTTCTAGGAGGTTGTCAGGTTTTTTCGCTCGACGATTCCATTCTTGGGTGGTTGGTTTGGCCCTTGTTCCTGTAACTCGAATCCTAGCCCGGTATATCCCATTTTAATTTTACACCATTGTGAACCTTACGCCTTTTTTACTCTCTGATCGAGGTTCTCGGCATTGAAAAATCTTCGTAAACTAAATCACACGTGTATATGTTGACATTTAAGAGATATACAGTCAAGAAAATCAGGGGCAATGGTGATATATATACGGATTAGACACCAAAAAAAAAACACTCAACAAATGGCTACAATTTAAGGAATGTGTTGAGTGACGGCATCAGATTACTAATTGATGGAGAAAGGTCTGGTGGTAAGAAAAGCTGCTTCTAGGAGGTTGTCAAGTGTTTTCGCTCGACGGTTCCATTCTTGGGTGTTTGGTTTGGCCCTTGTTCCTGTAACTCGAATCCTAGCCTGGTATATCTCATTTTAATTTTACACCATTGTGAACCTTACGCCTTTTTTACTCTCTGATCGATGTTCTCGGCATTGAAAAATCTTCATAAACTAAATCACACGTGTACATGTTGATATTTAAGAGATATACAGTCAAGAAAATCAAGGGCAATGGTGATATATATGCGGATTAGACACAAAAAAATCACTCAACAAATGGCTACAATTTAAGTAATATGTTTAGTGACGGCATCAGATTCCTAATTGATGGAGAAAGGTCTGGTGGTAAGAAAAGCTGCTTCTAGGAGGTTGTCAAGTGTTTTCGCTCGATGATTCCATTCTTGGGTGGTTGGTTTGGCCCTTGTTCCTGTAACTCGAATCCTAGCCCGGTATATCCTATTTTAAATTTACACCATTGTGAACCTTACGCCTTTTTTACTCTCTGGTAGAGGTTCTCAGCATTGAAAAATCATCATAAACTAAATCACACGTGTACATGTTGATATTTAAGAGATATACAGTCAAGAAAATCAAGGGCAACGGTGATATATATGCGGATTAGACACAAAAAAAAAACACTCAACAAATGGCTACAATTTAAAGAATGTGTTTAGTGACGGCATCAGATTCCTAATTGATGGAGAAAGGTCTGGTGGCAAGAAAAGCTGCTTCTAGGAGGTTGTTAAGTATTTTCGCTCGACGATTCCATTCTTGGGTGGTTGGTTTAGCCCTTGTTCTTGTAGCTCGAATCCTAGCCCGATATATCCCATTTTAATTTTACACCACTATGAACCTTACGCCTTTTTTACTCTCTGATCGAGGTTTTCGGCATTGTAAAATCTTCGTAAACTAAATCACACGTGTATACGTTGACATTTAAGAGATATACATACAAGAAAATCAAGGGCAATGGTGATATATATGCGGATTAGATACCAAAAAAAAAACACTCAACAAATGGCTACAATTTAAGGAATGTGTTTAGTGAAGGCATCAGATTCCTAATTGATGGAGAAAGGTCTGGTTGCAAGAAAAGCTGCTTCTAAGAGGTTGTCAAGTGTCTTCGCTCGACGATTCCATTCTTGGGCGGTTGGTTTGGCCCTTGTTCCTGTAACTCGAATCATAGCCCGGTATATCCCATTTTAATTTTACACCATTGTGAACCTTACGTCTTTTTTACTCTCTGATCGAGGTTTTCGGCATTGAAAAATCTTCGTAAACTAAATCACACGTGTATATGTTGATATTTTAGAGATACACAGTCAAGAAAATCAAGGGAAATGGTGATATATATGCGGATTAGACACAAACAAACACTCAACAAATGGCTACAATTTAAGGAATGTGTTTAGTGACGGCATCAGATCCCTAATTGATGGAGAAAGGTCTGGTGGTAAGAAAAGCTGCTTCTAGGAGGTTGTCAAGTGTTTTCGCTCGATGATTCCATTCTTGGGTGGTTGGTTTTGCCCTTGTTCCTGTATCTCGAATCCTAGCCCGGTATATCTCATTTTAATCTTACACTATTGTGAACCTTACGCCTTTTTTACTCCCTGATCGAGGATCTCGGCATTGAAAAATCTTCATAAACTAAATCACACGTGTATATGTTGACATTTAAGAGATATACAGTCAAGAAAATCAAGGGCAATGGTGATATATATGCGGATTAGACACAAAAAAAAAACACTCAACAAATGGCTACAATTTAAGGAATATGTTTAGTGACGGCATCAGATTCCTAATTGATGGAGAAAGGTCTGGTGGTAAGAAAAGCTCCTTCTAGGAGGTTGTCAAGTGTTTTCGCTTGACAATTCCATTCTTGGGTTGTTGGTTTGGCCCTTGTTCCTGTAACTCGAATCCTAGCCCGGTATATCCCATTTTAATTTTACACCATTGTGAACCTTACGCCTTTTTTACTCTCTGATCGAGGTTCTCGGCATTGAAAAATCTTCGTAAACTAAATCACACGTGTATATGTTGACATTTAAGAGATATACAGTCAAGAAAATCAGGGGCAATGGTGATATATATACGGATTAGACACCAAAAAAAAACACTCAACAAATGGCTACAATTTAAGGAATGTGTTGAGTGACGGCAACAGATTCCTAATTGATGGAGAAAGGTCTGGTGGTAAGAAAAGCTGCTTCTAGGAGGTTGTCAAGTGTTTTCGCTCGACGGTTCCATTCTTGGGTGTTTGGTTTGGCCCTTGTTCCTGTAACTCGAATCCTAGCCTGGTATATCTCATTTAATTTTACACCATTGTGAACCTTACGCCTTTTTTACTCTCTGATCGATGTTCTCGGCATTGAAAAATCTTCATAAACTAAATCACACGTGTACATGTTGATATTTAAGAGATATACAGTCAAGAAAATCAAGGGCAATGGTGATATATATGCGGATTAGACACAAAAAAAACACTCAACAAATGGCTACAATTTAAGTAATATGTTTAGTGACGGCATCAGATTCCTAATTGATGGAGAAAGGTCTGGTGGTAAGAAAAGCTGCTTCTAGGAGGTTGTCAAGTGTTTTCGCTCGATGATTCCATTCTTGGGTGGTTGGTTTGGCCCTTGTTCCAGTAACTCGAATCCTAGCCCGGTATATCCCATTTTAATCTTACACCATTGTGAACCTTACGCCTTTTTTACTCTCTAATCGAGGTTCTCGGCATTGAAAAATATTCATAAACTAAATCACACGTGTATATGTTGACATTTAAGAGATATACAGTCAAGAAAATCAAGGGCAATGGTGATATATAGGCGGATTAGACACAAAAAAAAAACACTCAACAAATGGCTACAATTTAAGGAAAGTGTTTAGTGACGGCATCAAATTCTTAATTAATGGAGAACGGTCTAGTGGTAAGAAAAGCTGCTTGTAGGAGGTTGTCAAGTGTTTTCACTCGATGATTCGATTCTTGGGTGGTTGGTTTGGCCCTTGTTCCTGTAACTCGAATCCTAGCCCGGTATATCCTATTTTAAATTTACACCATTGTGAACCTTACGCCTTTTTTACTCTCTGGTAGAGGTTCTCAGCATTGAAAAATCATCATAAACTAAATCACACGTGTACATGTTGATATTTAAGAGATATACAGTCAAGAAAATCAAGGGCAACGGTGATATATATGCGGATTAGACACAAAAAAAAAACACTCAACAAATGGCTACAATTTAAAGAATGTGTTTAGTGACGGCATCAGATTCCTAATTGATGGAGAAAGGTCTGGTGGCAAGAAAAGCTGCTTCTAGGAGGTTGTTAAGTATTTTCGCTCGACGATTCCATTCTTGGGTGGTTGGTTTAGCCCTTGTTCTTGTAGCTCGAATCCTAGCCCGGTATATCCCATTTTAATTTTACACCACTATGAACCTTACGCCTTTTTTACTCTCTGATCGAGGTTTTCGGCATTGTAAAATCTTCGTAAACTAAATCACACGTGTATATGTTGACATTTAAGAGATATACATACAAGAAAATCAAGGGCAATGGTGATATATATGCGGATTAGATACCAAAAAAACACTCAACAAATGGCTACAATTTAAGGAATGTGTTTAGTGACGGCATCAGATTCCTAATTGATGGAGAAAGGTCTGGTGGCAAGAAAAGCTGCTTCTAAGAGGTTGTCAAGTGTCTTCGCTCGACGATTCCATTCTTGGGCGGTTGGTTTGGCCCTTGTTCCTGTAACTCGAATCCTAGCCCGGTATATCCCATTTTAATTTTACACCATTGTGAACCTTACGTCTTTTTTACTCTCTGATCGAGGTTTTCGGCATTGAAAAATCTTCGTAAACTAAATCACACGTGTATATGTTGATATTTAAGAGATACACAGTCAAGAAAATCAAGGGAAATGGTGATATATATTCGGATTAGACACAAACAAACACTCAACAAATGGCTACAATTTAAGGAATGTGTTTAGTGACGGCATCAGATTCCTAATTGATGGAGAAAGGTCTGGTGGCAAGAAAAGCTGCTTCTAGGAGGTTGTCAAGTGTTTTCGCTCGATGATTCCATTCTTGGGTGGTTGGTTTTGCCCTTGTTCCTGTATCTCGAATCCTAGCCCGGTATATCTCATTTTAATCTTACACTATTGTGAACCTTACGCCTTTTTTACTCCCTGATCGAGGATCTCGGCATTGAAAAATCTTCATAAACTAAATCACACGTGTATATGTTGACATTTAAGAGATATACAGTCAAGAAAATCAAGGGCAATGGTGATATATATGCGGATTAGACACAAAAAAAAAAACACTCAACAAATGGCTACAATTTGAGGAATATGTTTAGTGACGGCATCAGATTCCTAATTGATGGAGTAAGGTCTGGTGGTAAGAAAAGCTCCTTCTAGGAGGTTGTCAAGTGTTTTCGCTTGACGATTCCATTCTTGGATGGTTGGTTTGGCCCTTGTTCCTGTAACTCGAATCCTATCCCGGTATATCCCATTTTAATTTTACGCCATAGTGAACCTTACGCCTTTTTTACACTCTGATCGAGGTTCTCGGCAATGAAAAATCTTCGTAAACTAAATCACACGTGTACATGTTGATATTTAAGAGATATACAGTCAAGAAAATCAAGGGCAATGGTGATATATATGCGGATTAGACACAAAAAAAAAACACTCAACAAATGGCTACAATTTAAGGAATATGTTTAGTGACGGCATCAGATTTCTAATTGATGGAGAAAGGTATGGTGGGAAGAAAAGCTGCTTCTAGGAGGTTGTCAAGTGTTTTCGCTCGACGATTCCATTCTTGGGCGGTTGGTTTCGCCCTTGTTACTGTAACTCGAATCCTAGCCCGATATATCCCATTTTAATTTTACACCATTGTGAACCTTACGCCTTTTTTACTCTCTGATCGAGGTTTTCGGCATTGAAAAATCTTCGTAAACTAAATCACACGTGTATATGTTGATATTTAAGATATATAGAGTCAAGAAAATCAAGGGCAATGGTGATATATATGCGGATTAGATACCAAAAAAAATCACTCAACAAATGGCTACAATTTAAGGAATGTGTTTAGTGACGGCATCAGATTCCTAATTGATGGAGAAAGGCCTGGTGGCAAGAAAAGCTGCTTCTAAGAGGTTGTCAAGTGTTTTCACTCGACGATTCCATTCTTGGGCGGTTGGTTTGGCCCTTGTTCCTGTAACTCGAATCCTAGCCCGGTATATCCCATTTTAATTTTACACCATTGTGAACCTTTTGCCTTTTTTACTCTCTGATCGAGGATCTCGGCATTGAAAAATCTTCATAAACTAAATCACACGTGTACATGTTGATATTTAAGAGATATACAATCAAGAACATCAAGGGCAATGGTGATATATATGCGGATTAGACACAAAAAAAAAAACACTCAACAAATGGCTACAATTTAAGGAATATGTTTAGTGACGGCATTAGATTCCTAATTGATGGAGATAGGTCTGGTGGTAAGAAAAGCTGCTTCTAGGAGGTTGTCAAGTGTTTTCGCTCGACGATTCCATTCTTGGATGGTTGGTTTGGCCCTTGTTCCTGTAACTCGAATCCTATCCCTGTATATCCCATTTTAATTTTACGCCATAGTGAACCTTACGCCTTTTATACACTCTGATCGAGGTTCTCGGCAATGAAAAATCTTCGTAAACTAAATCACACGTGTACATGTTGATATTTAAGAGATATACAGTCAAGAAAATCAAGGGCAATGGTGATATATATGCCGATTAGACACACAAAAAAAAAAACACTCAACAAATAGCTACAATTTAAGGAATATGTTTAGTGACGGCATCAGATTTCTAATTGATGGAAAAAGGTATGGTGGTAAGAAAAGCTGCTTCTACGAGGTTGTCAAGTGTTTTGGCTCGACGATTCCATTCTTGGGTGGTTGGTTTGGCCCTTGCTCCTGTGACTCGAATCCTAGCCTGGTGTATCCCGTTTTAATTTTACACCAATGTGATCCTTACGCCCTTTTTACTCTCTGATCGAGGTTCTCGGCATTGAAAAATCTTGGTAAACTAAATCACACGTGTATATGTTGACATTTAAGAGATATACTGTCAAGAAAATCAAGGGCCATGGTGATATATATGCGGATTAGACACCAAAAAAAACACTCAACAAATGGCTACAATTTAAGTAATGTGTTTAGCGACGGCATCAGATTCTTAATTGATGAAGAAAGGTCTGGTGGCAAGAAAAGCTGCTTCTAGGAGGTTGTCAAGTGTTTTCGCTCGACAATTCCATTCTTGGGTGGTTGGTTTGGCCCTTGATCCAGTAACTCGAATCCTAGCCCGGTATATCCCATTTTAATTTTACACCATTGTGAGCCTTACGCCTTTTTTACTCTCTCATCGAGGTTCTCGCCATTGAAAAATCTTCATAAACTAAATCACAAGTGTATATGTTGACATTTAAGAGATATACAGTCAAGAAAATCAAGGGCAATGGGGATGCATATGCGGATTAGACACCAAAAAAAAATCACTCAACAAATGGCTACAATTTAAGGAATGTGTTTAGTGACGACATCAGATCCCTAATTGATGGAGAAAGGTCTGGTGGTAAGAAAAGCTGCTTCTAAGAGGTTGTCAAGTGTTTTCGCTCGACGATTCCATTCTTGGGCGGTTGGTTTGGCCCTTGTTCCTGTAACTCGAATCCTAGCCCGGTATATCCCATTTTAATTTTACACCATTGTGAACCTTTTGCCTTTTTTACTCTCTGATCGAGGATCTCGGCATTGAAAAATCTTCATAAACTAAATCACACATGTACATGTTGATATTTAAGAGATATACAATCAAGAACATCAAGGGCAATGGTGATATATATGCGGATTAGACACAAAAAAAAACACTCAACAAATGGCTACAATTTAAGGAATATGTTTAGTGACGGCATTAGATTCCTAATTGATGGAGATATGTCTGGTGGTAAGAAAAGCTGCTTCTAGGAGGTTGTCAAGTGTTTTCGCTCGACGATTCCATTCTTGGATGGTTGGTTTGGCCCTTGTTCCTGTAACTCGAATCCTATCCCAGTATATCCCATTTTAATTTTACGCCATAGTGAACCTTACGCCTTTTATACACTCTGATCGAGGTTCTCGGCAATGAAAAATCTTCGTAAACTAAATCACACGTGTACATGTTGATATTTAAGAGATATACAGTCAAGAAAATCAAGGGCAATGGTGATATATATGCGGATTAGACACACAAAAAAAAAACACTCAACAAATAGCTACAATTTAAGGAATATGTTTAGTTACGGCATCAAATTTCTAATTGATTGAAAAAGATATGGTGGTAAGAAAAGCTGCTTCTAGGAGGTTGTCAAGTGTTTTGGCTCGACGATTCCATTCTTGGGTGGTTGGTTTGGCCCTTGCTCCTGTGACTCGAATCCTAGCCCGGTGTATCCCATTTTAATTTTACACCAATGTGATCCTTACGCCCTTTTTACTCTCTGATCGAGGTTCTCGGCATTGAAAAATCTTCGTAAACTAAATCACACGTGTATATGTTGACATTTAAGAGATATACTGTCAAGAAAATCAAGGGCCATGGTGATATATATGCGGATTAGACACCAAAAAAAACACTCAACAAATGGCTACAATTTAAGTAATGTGTTTAGCGACGGCATCAGATTCTTAATTGATGAAGAAAGGTCTGGTGGCAAGAAAAGCTGCTTCTAGGAGGTTGTCAAGTGTTTTCGCTCGACAATTCCATTCTTGGGTGGTTGGTTTGGCCCTGGATCCAGTAACTCGAATCCTAGCCCGGTATATCCCATTTTAATTTTACACCATTGTGAGCCTTACGCCTTTTTTACTCTCTCATCGAGGTTCTCGCCATTGAAAAATCTTCATAAACTAAATCACAAGTGTATATGTTGACATTTAAGAGATATACAGTCAAGAAAATCAAGGGCAATGGGGATGCATATGCGGATTAGACACCAAAAAAAAATCACTCAACAAATGGCTACAATTTAAGGAATGTGTTTA
Organism: Helianthus tuberosus; assembly: GCA_030545235.1. Lineage (NCBI taxonomy): Eukaryota > Viridiplantae > Streptophyta > Magnoliopsida > Asterales > Asteraceae > Helianthus > Helianthus tuberosus. The sequence goes on from JARYGA010021065.1 coordinate 16,930, forward strand.
GTGACGACATCAGATTCCTAATTGATGGAGAAAGGTCTGGTGGTAAGAAAAGCTGCTTCTAGGAGGTTGTCAAGTGTTTTCGCTCGATGATTCCATTCTTGGGTGGTTGGTTTGGCCCTTGTTCCTGTAACTCGAATCCTAGCCCAGTATATCCCATTTTAATCTTACACCGTTGTGAACCTTACGCCTTTTTTACTCTCTGATCGAGGTTCTCGGCATTGAAAAATCTTCATAAACTAAATCACACGTGTATATGTTGACATTTAAGAGATATACAGTCAAGAAAATCAAGGGCAATGGTGATATATATATGCGGATTAGACACCAAAAAAAATCACTCAACAAATGGCTACAATTTAAGGAATGTGTTTAGTGACGGCATCAGATTCCTAATTGATGGAGAAAGGTCTGGTGGCAAGAAAAGCTGCTTCTTGGAGGTTGTCAGGTGTTTTCGCTCGACGATTCCATTCTTGGGTGGTTGGTTTGGCCCTTGTTCCTGTAACTCGAATCCTAGCCCGGTATATCCCATTTTAATTTTACACCATTGTGAACCTTACGCCTTTTTTACTCTCAGATCGAGTTTCTCGGCATTGAAAAATCTTCATAAACTAAATCACACGTGTACATGTTGATATTTAAGAGATATACAATCAAGAAAATCAAGGGCAATGGTGATATAAATGTGGATTAGACCAAAAAAAAAACTCAACAAATGGCTACAATTTAAGGAATATGTTTAGTGACGGCATCAGATTCCTAATTGATGGAAAAAGGTCTGGTGGTAAGAAAAGCTGCTTCTAGGAGGTTGTCAAGTGTATTCGCTCGACGATTCCATTCTTGGGTGGTTGGTTTGGCACTTGTTCCTGTGACTCGAATCCTAGCCCGGTATATCCCATTTTAATTTTACACCATTGTGAACCGTACGCCTTTTTTACTCTCTTATCGAGGTTATCGGCATTGAAAAATCTTCGTAAACTAAATCACACGTGTATATGTTGACATTTAAGAGATATACTCTCAAGAAAGTCAAGGGCAATGGTGATATATATGCGGATTAGACACCAAAAAACTCACTCAACAAATGGCTACAATTTAAGGAATGTGTTTAGTGACGGCATCAGATTCCTAATTGATGGAAAAAGGTCTGGTGGTAAGAAAAGCTGCTTCTAGTAGGTTGTCAAGTGTTTTCGCTCGACGATTCCATTCTTGGGTGGTTGGTTTAGCCCTTGTTCCAGTAACTCGAATCCTAGTCCGGTATATCCCATTTTAATTTTACACCATTGTGAACCTTACGCCTTTTTTACTATCTGATCGAGTTTCTCGGCATTGAAAAATCTTCATAAACTAAATCACACGTGTACATGTTGATATTTAAGAGATATAGAATCAAGAAAATCAAGGGCAATGGTGATATAAATGTGGATTAGACAAAAAAAACACTCAACAAATGGCTATAATTTAAGGAATATGTTTAGTGACGGCATCAGATTCCTAATTGATGGAAAAAGGTCTGGTGGTAAGAAATGCTGCTTCTAGGAGGGTGTCAAGTGTTTTCGCTCGACGATTCCATTCTTGGGTGGTTGGTTTAGCCCTTGTTCCAGTAACTCGAATCCTAGCCCGGTATATCCCATTTTAATTTTACACCATTGTGAACCTTACGCCTTTTTTACTATCTCATCGAGGTTCTCCCCATTGAAAAATCTTCATAAACTAAATCACACGTGTACATGTTGATATTTATGAGATATACAATCAAGAAAATCAAGGGCAATGGTGATATATATATATATATATATATATATATGCGGATTCGACACCAAAAAAATCACTCAACAAATGGCTACAACTTAAGGAATGTGTTTAGTGACGGCATCAGATTCCTAATTGATGGAGAAAGGTCTCGTGGCAAGAAAAGCTGCATCTAGGAGGTTGTCAGGTGTTTTCGCTCGACGATTCCATTCTTGGGTGGTTGGTTTGGCCCTTGTTCCTGTAACTCGAATCCTAGCCAGGTATATCCCATTTTAAATTTGCACCATTGTGAACCTTACGCCTTTTTTACTCTCTGATCGAGTTTCTCGGCATTGAAAAGTCTTCATAAACTAAATCACACGTGTATATGTTGACATTTAAGAGATATACAGTCAAGAAAATCAAGGGCAATGGTGATATATATATATATATATATATATATATATGCGGATTCGACACCAAAAAAATCACTCAACAAATGGCTACAACTTAAGGAATGTGTTTAGTGACGGCATCAGATTCCTAATTGATGGAGAAAGGTCTCGTGGCAAGAAAAGCTGCATCTAGGAGGTTGTCAGGTGTTTTCGCTCGACGATTCCATTCTTGGGTGGTTGGTTTGGCCCTTGTTCCTGTAACTCGAATCCTAGCCAGGTATATCCCATTTTAAATTTGCACCATTGTGAACCTTACGCCTTTTTTACTCTCTGATCGAGTTTCTCGGCATTGAAAAATCTTCATAAACTAAATCTCACGTGCACATGTTGATATTTAAGAGATATACAGTCAAGAAAATCAAGGGCAATGGTGATATAAATGCGGATTAGACACAAAAAAAAACACTCAACAAATGGCTACAATTTAAGGAATATGTTTAGTAACGGCATCAGATTCCTAATTGATAGAAAAAGGTCTGGTGGTAAGAAAAGCTGCTTCTAGGAGGTTGTCATGTGTTTTCGCTCGACGATTCCATTCTTGGGTGGTTGGTTTGGCCCTTGTTCCTGTGACTCGAATCCTAGCCCGGTATATCCCATTTTAATTTTACACCATTGTGATCCTTACGCCCTTTTTACTCTCTGATCGAGTTTCTCGGCATTGAAAAATCCTCGTAAACGAAATCACACGTGTACATGTTGATATTTATGAGATATACAGTTAAGAAAATCAAGCAAAATGGTGATATATGTGCAGATTAGACACAAAAAAAAATCACTCAACAAATGGCTACAATTTAAGGAATATGTTTAGTGACGGCATCAGATTCCTAATTGATGGAGAAAGGTCTGGTGGTAAGAAAAGCTGCTTCTAGGAGGTTGTCAAGTCTTTTCGCTTGACGATTCCATTCTTGGGTGGTTGGTTTGGCCCTTGTTCCTGTAACTCGAATCCTAGCCCGGTATATCCCATTATAATCTTACACCATTGTGAACCTTACGCCTTTATTACTCTCTGATCGAGGTTCTCGGCATTGAAAAATCTTCGTAAACTAAATTACACGGGTATATGTTGATATCTAAGAGATATACAGTCAAGAAAATCAAGGGCAATGGTGATATATATGAGGATTAGACACCATAAAAAACACTCAACAAATTGCTACAATTTAAGGAATGTGTTTAGTGACGCTATCCGATTCCTAATTCCTGGAGAAAGGTCTGGTGGCAAGAAAAGCTGCTTCTAGGAGGTTGTCAAGTGTTTTCGCTCGACGATTCCATTCTTGGGTGGTTAGTTTTGCCCTTGTTCCTGTAACTCGAATCCTAGCCCGGTATATCCCATTATAATCTTACACCATTGTGAACCTTACGCCTTTATTACTCTCTGATCGAGGTTCTCGGCATTGAAAAATCTTCGAAAACTAAATCACACGTGTATATGTTGATATTTAAGAGATATACAGTCAAGAAAATCAAGGGCAATGGTGATATATATGAGGATTAGACACCATAAAAAACACTCAACAAATGGCTACAATATAAGGAATGTGTTTAGTGACGGCATCAGATTCCTAATTCATGGAGAAAGGTCTGGTGGCAAGAAAAGCTGCTTCTACGAGGTTGTCAAGTGTTTTCGCTCGACGATTCCATTCTTGGGTGGTTAGTTTTTCCCTTGTTCCTGTAACTCGAATCTTAGCCATGTATATCCCATTTTAATTTTACACCATTGTGAACCTTACGCCTTTTTTACTCTCTGATAGGGGTTCTCGGCATTGGAAAATCCTCATAAACTAAATCACACGTGTATATGTTGACATTTAAGAGATATACAGTCAAGAAAATCAAGGGCAATGGTGATATATCTGCGGATTAGACACCAAAACAAACACTCAACAAATCGCTACAATTTAAGGAATGTGTTTAGTGACGGTATCAGATTCCTAATTGCTGGAGAAAGGTCTGGTGGCAAGAAAAGCTGCTTCTAGGAGGTTGTCAAGTGTTTTCGCTCGACGATTCCATTCTTGGGTGGTTGGTTTGGCCCTTGTTCCTGTAACTCGAATCCTAGCCCGGTATATCCCATTTTAATTTTACACCATTGTGAACCTTACGCCTTTTTCACTCTCTGATCGAGGTTCTCGGCATTGAAAAATCTTCGTAAACTAAATCACACGTGTATATGTTGACATTTAAGAGATATACGGTCAAGAAAATCAAGGGCAATGGTGATATATATGCGGATGAGACATTAAAAAAACACTCAACAAATGGCTACAATTTAAGGAATGTGTTTAGAGACGGCATCAGATTACTAATTGATGCAGAAAGGTCTGGTGGCAATACAAGCTGCTTCTAGGAGGTTGTCAAGTGTTTTCGCTCGACGATTCCATTCTTGGGTGGTTGGTTTGGCCCTTATTCCTGTAACTCGAATCCTATCCCGGAATATCCTATTTTAATTTTACACCATTGTGAACCTTACGCCTTTTTTACTCTCTGATCGAGGTTCTCGGCATTGAAAAATCTTCGTAAACTAAATCACACGTGTATATGATGATATTTAAGAGATATACAGTCAAGAAAATCAAGGGTAATGGTGATATATATGCGGATTAGACACCAAAAAAAAACACTCAACAAATGGCTACAATTTAAGGAATGTGTTAAATGACGGCATCAGATTCCTAATTGATGGAGAAAGGTCTGATGGCAAGAAAAGCTGCTTCTAGGAGGTTATCAAGTGTTTTCGCTCGACGATTCCATTCTTGGGTGGTTGGTTTGGCGCTTGTTCCTGTAACACGAATCCTGGCCCGGTGTATCCCATTTTAATCTTACACCATTGTGAACCTTACGCGTTTTTTACTCTCTGATCGAGGTTCTCGGCATTGAAAATTCTTCATAAACTAAATCACACGTGTATATGTTAATATTTAAGAGATATACAGTCAAGAAAATCAAGGGCAATGGTGATATATATGCGGATTAGACACAAAAAAAAACACTCAACAAATGGCTACAATTTAAGGTATGTGTTTAGTGACGGCATCAGATTCCTAATTGATGGAGAAATGTCTGGTGGTAAGAAAAGCTGCTTTTAGGAGGTTTTCAAGTGTTTTCGTTCGAAGATTCCATTCTTGGGTGGTTGGTTTGGCCCTTGTTCCTGTAACT
>JARYGA010021066.1:0-21126 GCA_030545235.1 Helianthus tuberosus
TATTGCATGCTCCCTTTTAGACTTATGTCACGATATATTTATTTTTGATACGGCTTTTGTTGGTGCACTTGTGTCTGTACTTTGTCTGTATTTCGTCTTGATACAAAACGATGTCTTTGATGTAAGTTTGACCAAGTCAACCATCCTCCGGTTTGACTTGGACAAACAGTTAGACAATGGTTGAAAGATGTTTGGGTCGAAGGATGTGTCATCGAAGGATAGTTTAGATCCTTCGATGAGCTCGAAAGATAACCTTCGAAGGATAGACCACGAAGGATATCATCCTTCGTGGTATATGTGATCCTTCGATGGGTTCCTGGTCGACAGATGATCTTACGATCAGTCTGTCTGATCCTTTGACCAGACAATCTGTGTTGGGTATAAATACCCATGTTGTGTGTTCACTTCGGTAGAGTAAGTGTTCGAAAGAAAGAGAGAGAAAGAGTGCAGAAAATAGAGAGAACACACACACTGAGAGAGTTTGCAAAACTGATTTGTAAACATTGCGCTGTAACTGAACCTTTCATAGTATTAATACAAGAGGTGTTAATCGTTGAAGATTGTGTGTTGTGTTTGTGCTTGTTCTATCTCGGTTTGCATGCTAGCTTGGATTCCGCACTTGCTAGTGTGTTAGACATAACAAGGAATAGGTTAAACCTCAACCTCCGAGGGACCTACAAGTGGTATCAGAGCCGTGGCTCTTTTCCTTGTTAAAAACCGAGTTTTTACGAGACTTTGGAGTGTTTTGGACAAAACTCACTTGGTTTTCGAAGCCGTTTTTACTGTTTTTCTCGCTTATCTTTACGTTAAAACGTGTTCTAAACTAACCGGGTGTGTTGCATGACGGGTTGGGTAACTTAAAAACTTGTTTTTGAGGTGTTTGGCAATTTCCGGCCAAAATTCCGGCTTCTCCGGTGACCGGTTTCTGGATAAAGTTTGTCATTTTTGGGTTATATTTTATTTGTTCAAATCTGCTTTTGCAGAAAATGATGGTCTAAACCATACTTTCTGCCGAAAGATTTACCAACCCATCACCTTTTTCACCAACCTGTCACATTTGTCAACTGTGTCAGAGCAGTTCGAAAGATATCCTTCGAAGTCGAAAGACCATCTTTCGATCAGTGGAGGTTCGATAGATCATCATCCTTCGAACCAAGGAATCATATCGAAGCATACATCTTTCGATCAGTGGAGGTTCGATAGATCATCATCCTTCGAACCAAGGAATCATATCGAAGCATACATCTTTCGATCTACAGTTCTTTTTCGAAAGACAAGGATCCTTCGATTGGAGAGTCTTTCGAAATCATTGCTCGAAACTCAACAGTGATCTTTCGAACACTGTTGATCCTTCGAACAAGTGTTGATCTTTCGAACTTAGTCTGTTTTTGTTTAACAAGTTTGTGATTTTCAGGTTTTATTATTTTTGATTAAAAATGAATCCAAGATGGAATACTCCGGTAAATACAGACATGTATTTTGGTACTCCGTCTCCCGCACCGGTATCTTCTAATGCAACTTCTACCGGTCAATGGGCATTCGTATCAAATCAAACTCCAAGTATTCAAAGCATTCTCTTAAGCGAGAGCGAAACCGGAAGTTTGAATCGGCCTCCAAAGTTGATGCACTTATATGAATATCCAGGATGGATTGATAGATTTCATACATACGTTCTTGGTCAAAATACAGAATTGTGGTTGCGGTTCATTACAGATTTTGATCAAACAATAGAGGTTGCCGCATCGTCTGCTGCTACGTTTGCAGATCTTACGGAAGATCAGAAGAAGGTCTATGATTTGGAAAAGAAGGCATATGCCATTCTTACTCAGGCGTTGAGTAAAGATATTTATCATCAATTTGTCAGTTACAAGACGACAAAGAGGTTGTGGGACGCGTTGAAGACAAGGGGCGTAGGAAATGAAGCGACACGTCAATTGAGAAAAGAACTGCTGAAGAAAGAGTTTGATGGTTTTACTTGTATGGAGAATGAATCTTTAGGAGATTTGACAAGTCGATTTAATCATCTGCTGACGGAATTGTCAAATTTTGAGGTTGTTACAGCTTCAGCAGAGATTGTGAAAAAGTTTGCAGATGCGTTGCCACCTCAATGGAATACTTTCTTGGAAATCATGAAGTACAATGGCACGTTAGCTACAACAAGCTTCAATGACTTTGTTCAAATCCTGGAAAACAAGAATCAGGAAGAAACTCTCAAGGCAAAAAGAGTTCCAGTGCCACAAAATCCTGAAATGTATTATGGAACTTCTAGCACTTCTACGAAACCTTCTTCGCATGCTCCAATTCAAACAGCGTTTGTGACTAGCACTGACATGTATGGCAATACTATCCAAGTTCCGGTCCCTCCGAAAACAGACATGTATGGAAATCCGCTTGAACCAGTCCCTCAATCAGTACCACAACAACAAAGCCAACGACCTCTCAGACCAACTGATATGTTCGGAAATCCATTACCAGTTCGATCTCCCGGAACAACAGACATGTACGGGAATCCACTTCCTCCTCAATCTACCGGACCAACAGACATGTATGGGAATCCACTTCCTCCTCAACAGCAAGCGTGTTATGGAAGCACATCATCTGCTGGTCAACAATCAAAGCCAAATACAGTACGGCTCGACACCTCAAGCTTTTCTAAAGTCAGTGTGGAAGTAGCTAAGGAACACATGGAGCTGCTAAACACTTTGGTGAGCGCATACTGTGGATTAGTGGAAGGTCAGATTGGTAACATTAATCTGACACAAGAAGACTATCAGCAGATCGATAAAGAGGAGATGGAGATGATGGACATCAAGTGGGCCTTTGCCAGTGCAGTTAGGCGAGCAAAGGATTTCATGGAAAGAACTGGCAGAACCAGCTTGGAAAGCAAGAAAGACACCAAGTATGGGTTTGATAAACAGGCTGTTAAGTGTTTCAATTGTGGTGAACGGGGTCATTTTAAAAGGGAATGTACAAGGCCATCTCAGCATGGAAACCAGAATCCCTTCAGAAATCAAGGCAACCAGCAGAACCAGAACAGGAACAATGTTCGTACGTTGGTACCTGTCAACAACCAGAGTCAAGCAGGACCATCTAATGCCAACCAGGCACTTGTGGTTCAAGTAGATGAAGGCTGTGATTGGTCAATCCAGTTGGGAAATGATGCTCCAGATGGAACAGCGTGTTTTGCTGAAGTCGTTAAGGATCTTAAACACGCCAGTGGTGGAGAATCTTCCACCAATGGTAGTGAATCTTCTGAAGATGAAGACAGCTCCGGTTACAGTGGAAGTTCAGATGAAGAGTCCTCGAGTTCAGGGAATGATCAGGAAGATGACACATCAACTGCGTCAGTTAATGCAGATATTGATGAGCTATTGGAAGAAGCTGCAGCAGGAATTCAAAGAAGATCTATTTTGGTGGATCAAGCTGCTTATTCTTCGTCTTCTCTCCATTCAGCCTTTATGGCTAATGTCGACAGTTCATCAAGTCAGGTATGTGTCGATGAACCCACTGCTGTTAATTGTGATAATTGTGCTAGATTAAGTGATAGATGTGCTGATTTGGATGCAAACATGTCTGAGTTGCAAGGCAAACATGATGCTTTACAAGCTAGTTTGTTTGACTTGCAAGACAAACATGTTTCGTTGAATGATAAATGGTGTGAATTGCAAAGCAAACACGAGGCTTTGCAAGAGAAATATGATGTGACATTCATTCACAACCAGAAGTTGACCGTTGATCTTTCCAAGTGCACAGAAGCCAACATGTTTTATGAAAACCATGAAAAGGATTTTAAATCGATGATTGAAACATTAAAGAAAGATAAAACAGAGCTGACAAAAATGGTTTCCAGAAAACAAACTGACATTAATTTGTATATAACTCTTCTTGAGGTAATGCAAAAGGAAATGGCTTGTGTTAAAACTGAAAGTGAGGCGATCCGACTCAAGTTAGACAGTTATTTGAGCTCTAGCTATGTGTTGGATCACATCATTGACGTACAGAAAGAGAAACGGGATGTCACATGCATAGGTTACAAGAAATGTCCACCACCCGTGAGAAACAATTATGATGCCATGCCTGATGAGGAGTATAGAACTCACTTTGAACCATCTGTTCCTTTGGACGTTGAGGAATTTGCCACAGGGCTTGGATACAGGAAAGAAGTATCGTCAGATTCGGATGTGTCAGCAGATACATTTGTAACTGCTGAACAGAATCAGGATCCTCCAGTTGTGATTGAGGATGCTGATTCTTCTGATGATGAGTCTGATGATACTGTTTCAGCAAAGTCTGATGCGGTGATAAACGAAGAGGACATACCTCTTGAGAATCACATTCTGTGTGATCCTCCTGCAAAACCCGCTAAGACTGTTGCAATCGAGTCCTCGTCTGAAAAAGGGTCGGAGAGTGTGGATTTGCTGTACACTCTTGTTGGTGATGATAAAATTTATTCTGACAAAGATTTTCCTATTAAGAATGTTAATCAATCATTAATCAGTAAAGTTTTTGAGAATTCAACAAGTAAGTTTTTTGGTAAGAAAGGATCACACGTTGTGGTAACACAGTGCCCTCCTATCCCAAAGGCTGAAGTTAGAAAACAATTTGGCAATCAGAAATTACCAACAGTGCAAAAACAGCAAAACCATACCAAGCCAAAAGGAAAATTACCGGCTCAAGGTCAAAGGAAGCCGAATCAGAAGAAGAAAAAGAATGTGAACTTTGTGAAATCCAAGGGAACGGACAAAATTGCGACATTTGAAAATCAATCTAACTTAGATTTTGTCAAAAAGGCAACAGTGATGAAAAGGAATGAACTAAGTAGTTCAAAACCTAGTACTTCGGGGTCACAAAGTTCATCATTATCGGGAAGACGATCACATGATACTTCGGGGTTTGTTGAACGAAGATCATGTTTTGAATGAGGTACAATTGGGCACATTGTCAGAAATTGCCCGTATTTTCATAAATTAAAAGCCAAAGAAGATGATCCCCGTGAACGAAATCACCAAAAGCGATCTGTTTCTGTAAAACAAGATCCCAGACTTGTAAGAGAAAGGGAAAAGAAACAAAAACGCCAACAAGTCAAGGTGGTTGAAAAGGCACTTAAAAATGAAGTGGTTAAAAAACAATCAGTTCCAGTTAAACCAGAAAGTTCAAAATTTTCAAAAACTTCAAACAATCACGAAGTTAAATTTTCAAACAATCAAACTGGTAAATTTCAACAGACATGGAAACCTAAAATAACCACAAATTCAGGGGGACCATCACAATTCTCAAATCATCAAAGAATAGAAGTTATTGTTGTTGATGAAAATGGAAGACCCAAGACCACAATGGCTTGGGTCCCCATCTCCAACTAATTATGTGAGTTCATGTGCAGGGTGTTCCAGGAGGAACTATCAGTAGTCATTGGATTGTTGATAGTGGGGCATCCAGGCACATGACAGGCGACATGAAGCTTCTCTACGACGTTAAATCTATTAGAGGAGGTTATGTTGCTTTTGCTGGAGATAAGGGCGGATATATTACGGGTGAAGGAATGATTTCCAACGGGGTTGTTAGTTTTGATAAGATCAACTTCGTACAACAACTTGATCACAATCTTCTTAGTGTTTCTCAAATTTGTGATAAGCAGTTCTCAGTACACTTTGATGCTAATGGATGTTATGTGCTGAAACCCGGCTTCAAAATTCCCAAAGAATGGATTCTCTTGTCGGCTCCAAGGATAAATGATCTGTATGTCCTTGATATGAGCCAAGCTATCACAACGTCTGCACAAGCAACTTGTTTCGTTTCCAAAGCCACAGAAAAAGACACAATCTCTTGGCACAGACGAATGGGTCACATTCACTTAGGCAAAATGAATCATTTGGTGTCAAATGAATTGGTGAATGGTGTTCCTCTTAAAAACTTCCATCTTCAAGACGTCTGTGTCTCGTGCCAGAAAGGAAAACAAACGAAGAAGCGACACCCTACAAAGAAGATCAACACGGTGGCTGTTCCTCTTGAACGTTTGCACATGGATTTGTTCGGTCCTGTCAAGCACAAAAGTATTCGGAATGATCAATATTGCCTCGTGATAACTGATGATTATTCAAGATTTTCTTGGGTGGCGTTCATGGCACATAAGAGTGAAACCTTCGGTATTACCAAAAACTTGATCATTCAGATTGAGAATCTATATAACTTGAAGGTTAGGCGGATACGTAGCGACAATGGTACCGAATTCAAAAATCATGCCATGGCGGAGTTTTGCACTTCAAAAGGTATTCTTCACGAATTTAGTGCAGCTTACACTCCTCAACAGAATGGCGTCGCTGAACGTAAGAACCGCACATTGATCGAGACTGCTAGGACAATGTTGGTAGAGTCACAGTTACCGATTCCCTTCTGGACTGAAGCTGTGTCCTCTGCATGTTACACGTTGAACCGAGTCCTTACAGTCAAAAGGCACAACAAGACCTGCTTTGAGCTTATTAACAAACGGAAACCAGATTTGTCATATCTTGAACCGTTTGGAGCTCCGTGCACAATAATCGATCCAAATGGAAAGTTTGGGGCAAGAGCAATTGATGGATACTTTCTTGGGTATTCCACCCCTAACTTAAGAGTCTGGAATCTAGAGACTAAAAGGGTCGAGGAATGGTCTGAAGTCAGAGTACAAAGGCACACTTTGCCAGTTAGAAATCCTGGTCAGCCTTGGATGTTTGAGTACGATGACTTTTTCAATTCGATCAATTTTGAAGCAGTTGAAGAAAATGCTGCAGCAAGGATGTTTTTCGAGAGTGACAATGCAACAGATTCACCGTTGGTTCGTCCAATTCTTGTCAATCGAGAACCATCTTCGGTGAACAATAATGCTCTCGACAATGAGGATTTTCACGATGCTACCGAGTTGAACGAATCTTCAGAGGATGACGAATTTCTCGATGCAGATCAAGAAGCTCCAACAACAGCAGTCCATGGTACTTCAGAAGGCACACCTCCAGTGGATGTCCCTAGAACAGCTGAAGCTACTGCATCATCCTCTTCGTCAATTCCGGGCCTTGAATTGATTGTTGATCTCAATCTCAACAATCTGGGTACAAATATTCCAGTTCAAGATAATCCAGAAACAAGGATTCACAATACCCATCCTCAACAAAACATCATCGGAAATGTACAAAGTGGCGTTCAAACCAGAAACATGTTGCGGAACAACAACAATGCAGGCTTGTATGCAGATATTAGAGAATCTGGTCAACAAAATGATTGGTCTTTCGCGTACTATGTCTCACAGGAAGAGCCAAGAACTTGGAAAGATGCTTTGAAAGATAGCTCTTGGGTTGAAGCAATGCAGGAAGAACTGCAACAATTCAAGAAGCTTGGTGTCTGGAAACTCGTAGAGAAACCTGCTGGTTACAAGAAGATTGGTACCCGTTGGGTGTTTAAATGCAAAAAGGATGACCGTGGAGTCGTTATTCGAAACAAAGCAAGGCTAGTCGTTCAAGGTTTTCGTCAGATAGAAGGGATCGACTACAACGAAGTGTATGCACCTGTTGCACGTCTAGAAGCAATTCGGATCTTTCTGGCTTATGCCTCATTCAAAGATTTCAAGGTATACCAGATGGACGTGAAAAGTGCATTCTTACATGGTGTGGTGGAAGAAGAGGTGTACGTCGAACAGCCTCCAGGTTTTGAAGATCCTATCCATCCCAATCGGGTTTGGTTGCTCAACAAAGCTCTCTATGGTCTTCATCAAGCACCGCGAGCTTGGTACGCAACCTTATCTAATTATCTGCTGGAGAATGGTTTTCGCAGAGGTCTTATCAATTGTACTCTTTTCATTAAAGAACAAGATGGAGATCTTCTACTGGTACAGGTATACGTTGATGATATTATTTTTGGTTCTACTAATGATGTTTTGTGTAGGAATTTCGAGCGCATTATGCAGGATAAATTCGAGATGAGTGCTATGGGGGAAATGACTTTCTTTTTGGGCCTACAAGTACAACAAACCGAGTCTGGGATATTCATCCATCAGACTAAATATGTTGGTGACATCTTGAGCCGGTTCCAGATGTCTGATGCAACGCCCATCGGTACCCCATTGCCGCAAAATCACGGAATTACTCCAGACTTGAAGGGTGAAGCTGTTAGTCCCTCATACTACCGCGCGATGATCGGATCTCTTATGTACCTCACAGCATCAAGACCAGATATAATGTACCCAACGTGCCTGCTTGCCAGATATCAAGTGAACCCGAAGTCCTCACATCTTGCAGCTGTAAAAAGGATTTTTCGTTATTTGAAGGGTTACCCTGACACCGGTCTATGGTACCCTAGGGATAATAACTTTGACTTGATCGCTTTCAGTGATTCTGATTTTGGCGGATGCAAAATCGACGGCAAATCCACAACGGCTGGATGTCAGTTTTTGGGAAATCGCCTAGTCACATGGCAGTGCAAGAAGCAGACGTGCGTCGCTACATCAACATGCGAAGCTGAATACATTGCTGCCTCAAGTTGTTGCTCCCAAGTCCTATGGATCCAACAACAAATGCGCGACTACGGTTTTGAATTCCTAACTACTCCTATTTACGTTGATAATTCTGCTGCCTTACAGATCACTAAAAATCCTGTGCAGCATTCAAAGACTAAGCACATCGAAATTAAGTATCACTTCATACGTGATTGCTTTGAGAAAAGGCTAATCGATGTTGCTTACGTCCACACCGATGACCAACGTGCCGACCTTTTTACCAAAGCATTTGACAAATCAAGATTTGACTATTTATTATTGGTAAACGGCATTAAGGTCAAGCAAGAGTAATACCAACATCGGAAAATCGTTTTTGTAAATACCTTTGTGTTTTAAATTTGTCTTAGTTTATTGATTTTAGGGGGAGTAAATCCAAAATTTGAAAATCCAAAAACATCGAAAAATTTCAAAAACACAAAAACAATAAAAAAACAAAAATGAGTTTCCTGGCGAGCAAAAGAGAAAATGATAGTACATCAGTGGTCTGTCCAAACCTCTTTAAACCTAAACTGAAAAGCGATAAGCAGCTCTATATAAGATGTATCGGTAGGCTCACAATCATTTTAAAGTGTGCAGGGTGATATAAACTTAAATCGACTGAAGACCAGGTGGGAACCATTCATTGGCATATGGTCTTAGTACCGAAATTTCGTTTGAGAGATTGCCGAGGTTCTGAGATATTCGGTCTTTATGCTGCTTATCATCTGGGTATCATGGTTGTATCTTTTACCGAAAAATAACGGGGACGCAAGTCTAGATCTTCCATGATACTATACATACGTGTACATACTGCATACGACCTCAATAAGTGATCAACAATCACATGTCCATCAAATAAGTGATAAAATATCACATTTATCCGGGAGTCAAGTTCGTCTCTCTGCTGTACGAAAGTACTGACCTGTTCACGGACTTGCTCCTGTGCCCTCATGCATCGAAAATCAAGTTCCTCCTCAATAAGTGATTCTATCACATAGGGCTTGTTTTCAAATCAAAATAAGTGAGAATCTCACATCATATACGGTCAAACAGATGATAATCGGTATACTCACCGGTAAGATGAACCCTCGTGCATACCTTGATACGGGAATGTGTCGTGATGTGGATGAACACCGGTCGGTAAGTATAAATCATACCTTAACGTATCCCCTCGCCATGATTACATCTGATAAGTTGAGCTTATGTGGACAACAATACCGATAATCGTTATAGGATGCTTATCTTAATGTTAACTAATTGAACAACAAGAGCGTTTTGGCATGACCGTACACTGATATGATTCTCTTACCCTCGAAACTCGCAAAAAGAATGTCTGTAAATATTTATTTAATGCTTTCATTTTTCGCATCTTTGTATATATTTATTTACTGCTTTCAGTCTTTACATTTGAAATATTCAAAAATACCAAAAAGATTTTAGGTGTGTTTTAATATAAACTTTATAAAAGCCAAAAAGATTTTATTTCTATTTTATTTTCGATCGTACGATGTTGGAACTCGAGTCTTCGTTACCTGAAACCTGAACGAAAACCGAAAATGACTAAATCTTCATAAACGGTCGAAATTTGCAAGTTTTGAAAGTTAAAGACTAAAATTGACAAATTTTCTAAACTTTCAAACTGTCGGACGGTGTTTGATTGAACAATGGTCACATGTGTGTCGTTTACTTATGATATTCCAGGCAGTTGTTCTCATTACGCGTTTAGATTTCTTGCATGTGCAGATTCTAAAGGCAAGGAGAACATGGTCGATGACAAGCTTCGGAATGAAGACACGACGTGAAGGCACTCAAGTGATGAAGATGATCGAGTTGCCGCTGCCCATCATCAACACCACAAGGATCTCAATTCATAAAGATCAAGACTTTCACGAGCATAACTCAAGGGGGAGCTTATGTTAAGGGGGAGTTTGTCAACACACTTCCTACATGAAACGGGGAGTTTGTTGGTACAATTTCTGCTTTCAAGACGTGAAGACTTTAGAGATCCTCCGACATTGAAGAACTTGAAAGGACGTCAAAGACTTGAAGACACAAAGATCGAGAGACCTACAAGAATTAAGATCGAGATCGAGACAAAGCTACAGCCAAGGGGGAGTTTGTTGGTGCACTTGTGTCTGTACTTTGTCTGTATTTCGTCTTGATACAAAACGATGTCTTTGATGTAAGTTTGACCAAGTCAACCATCCTCCGGTTTGACTTGGACAAACAGTTAGACAATGGTTGAAAGATGTTTGGGTCGAAGGATGTGTCATCGAAGGATAGTTTAGATCCTTCGATGAGCTCGAAAGATAACCTTCGAAGGATAGACCACGAAGGATATCATCCTTCGTGGTATATGTGATCCTTCGATGGGTTCCTGGTCGACAGATGATCTTACGATCAGTCTGTCTGATCCTTCGACCAGACAATCTGTGTTGGGTATAAATACCCATGTTGTGTGTTCACTTCGGTAGAGTAAGTGTTCGAAAGAAAGAGAGAGAAAGAGTGCAGAAAATAGAGAGAACACACACACTGAGAGAGTTTGCAAAACTGATTTGTAAACATTGCGCTGTAACTGAACCTTTCATAGTATTAATACAAGAGGTGTTAATCGTTGAAGATTGTGTGTTGTGTTTGTGCTTGTTCTATCTCGGTTTTCATGCTAGCTTGGATTCCGCACTTGCTAGTGTGTTAGACATAACAAGGAATAGGTTAAACCTCAACCTCTGAGGGACCTACAGCTTTGTACTCTGTCACCTGAGCAATTATATGTTAGACTTTTCGTTGGGGCGTCAACGACATGGCACTCATCGTGACGGTGCGTAACTAAAGTTCACGGCGTCTCCAGTTTGTGCTTGTGTAGCACCTGGCCCCTAGAGGCGAATAGATCGATCTTAGCTCTGACTCCTGACTCCTAACTCCTGTTGAGATGGAATAATGTGTGTACGCCTACACACACCGACTCGGTACATGCACTATAGCTGTGTACCCCTCTGTTTAGGCTCGTGGGTGCTTCTATATTACGTGACTTGTTTTACTATTATATGATGTCACGTATGGCTTGTTTCTGTTATGATATGTTTGATATGATTATATGCATCTGTTTATGTTCAGTATCCGTTATCAGTTCAGTATAAGTTTTGGGATTCAAGTTATATAAGTATTTGTTTCAATGCCAAAATTTAGACTTGGTTAACGTCAGTACCGTTCATGTTTCTATTCGTATGTCTGGCTTACTTTTACTGTTGATTTCTCCGTTACTGGGCAACTTTATGGCTCAGCCGTATTTTCTTTCTGGTGTTTGTCTTATGTGTTTACAGGTAATCAAGGGAAACAGGGATGAGTAAGAGTAATATGAAGTTCAAGTTTTAAAGTTTTCGTTTTCTATTCATTTTAGTATTGAATAATATAAGACTTAGGTTTTCTGGTGGATTTGGGACTTTTTGTTCTTGGATTCTTGCTTTTATTTGAAACTTGTTTGGATTTTGATATCTGTAATAGTGACATGCCAGCCTGTTGCGGGTTGGGGTGTTACAGAATTGGCTTGAGGAGTAGGCGTACAAATTGGAAACGCATAAGAACAACAATCAAGGGATGTTGTTTTATGAATCTTTGTATCAATATAAAAGTGAAATGGATTGGAGTATTTTTAATCAAAACGACGTAGTTTTGATTGGTTTTACGCGTAAGGTATATTGTTTCATATTTCTATTTCAATTCATTATATATTGTGTACACGTAAACGCTAATTAAATTTTAGTTGACATCTAAATGTTAATAAAGAGTTTATATAAAAAGAAAGAAAAAAAACATATTTTTAATGTAATTGATCTTATTAGAATGGGAAACATCTAATTAATTATTTAATAACTCATCAAGGGTAAAATAGTAATTTTATAAGAGTACGTATTTTTAATGAAATGGATAAATATGTAATATATGAGGTTTATGAAGGTGAAATATGTAATTGAATTCAGGGATTGGGGAAATATGTAATAAGGCTTGTTTAGTAAGGGGAAATATATAACTAAATTTAGAGGTTGGGGAAATATGTAAAAAGGCTACTTAGGAGGGGGAAATATGTAAAATTCTCTTTTTAAAAAATAGAGTGAAATTACCCTTTCATGCTTCTACTTAACATAAATATTATAGTTTATAAAAATAAGTTGGAGCTCTAAAACACATTTTGTCCCACATTGTTTGTCTGAATAAACATTACCAAAGAAAATCTTATAAATCGAGACAAGCAACTCAACAAAGTTCTTTAGCAACTTAAATTGGCTGTGCCGATTGACCCTTTGGTCTGTTTAGTTCTAATTTTTTCTTCGTTCACAGGCTAGTTTAAAATAGAACTGAATTGAAAATTTTGGTTTTGGTCATGGCTCTAAACGAATCAAACCGCCATGTGCATACCCTTGAAATCACCAACCTGAGTTTGTGTTCCCTACTGCTTTGCGCGAACACCATTTTAGTAAATATATATGCTTATCTATACTATATTATCCATTTTAGTATATATATATATATATATATATATATGTATGTATATCTATACTATATTATAATACATATAAGATAATAAGAATGACAAAAATGTAATTTTACGTAATTTTAAAACTTTAAGTAATACAACTTTTAAAATATCCGATACAATCTTTTAAGACACATTTTGACTTTTAAACCACAAAGACTCTTAAAAATAAGAAGTGTACAAAGATACAATAGATCACACAAGATTGACACAATGCCGAGCAAAACATAACACGATGCCAAAAAATATAACACAATGTCGAGGTAAAAAGACACAATGAGTCACAAAAAAGACACAACGACTTAAATATAGAAAAGACACAATGATAATAAATAAAAAATCTACAATCTACAACCTGCAAATCCAAAAGTGAAAACCAACAATCTCACATCATAGAGTTCAATGAGATTGTTACAATGCTGCTTGAATGAACTCAATCGGAGTCCGTTTGATACCTTTTGTACGACTTCTTATTTTTCGGAGTCTTTGGATTTGATCATAAACCTTAAACCAACTACCCATGATTTTTAAACAATCATAACATTTTCATACTTTAATATTTAAAAAAACAAGTATACATAAAAGCGAGCGTTTTATTCTCTTTACTTTAAATATGATATAGTTTTTTTTAATTTAAAAAAATACATGTTACGTAATTACAAGTGTATGTGTTTCCCATCATATTTCGCGGGACAATTCTTTTACGAACACTTTGTATTTTTTGCAGCTTGCATATTCCTAAATATAAATGAAAACTTTCTAGTTGCAATTTGTAAAATAACTAGCGATATATTATTCGCGCACTGCGCGGGTTGTTAAAATTTGTAAAACTCGGTTTCGACGAAATGTATTCCGGTATTTACTCAACGACAAAAATCACGTGCAACGACAAATTCAAAATTTTATAGAACATTATATTTTAAAGGTTGTAAGAAGAAAAAGAAAAAATACTAATAAAGAAATGAAACCTTGAAGCGGGGTCGACGACTTGTAAGCCCATGCTTGGCTTATTTGTATTGATGTATTGCAAAATACATCTCTTATTCGTGTACAGTTTGTATAGTTTTTTGTTATATTTAGTTATGTTTTCGTTAGAATGTGCTAACTATTGATTAAATCGAGTTTTCCAGGTCTTTGGTGCTGAAAATGTCGAAAAAACGAAGTGTTAGATGCTGGGAAGATGAGTAGAAAAGAGTTAGAATAATTTCTAGAGATTTTGGGATGATGAAGCTGGAGAAAAAACACACCATTTTATGAAAAAAGAGTCGTGGTGTCGCGCCACGGCTATACATCATCTTCGTCGCGCCCCGCCACACTAATTATATTATTTTCTGGAATTTTATGCTGTCGCGTCACGCGACCATGAAGACACAAGCCCGTCGCGCGACACGACGGGGGTATATGATGGCAATCATTCGTTATCAGCTAGGGTTTGATATAAAAACCAAGAGAAATCATTAATAAACCCTAGTTACGAATTAAGGAGTTCATAGGCGATTTTCAGAGCAATCTTTGAGCAATTTTGAAGGTTTTGAAGCATAGGAATCATTGTACGAGTTCGGGACGAAGGATTGAAGATTTACACGGGTTTTCCAATTCCTTGTTTGTTGATTTTTCTTTCGAAACTTGTTGTCATGAATTCTTACTTGAACATCTTTACTTTGTTTTCGTTATTTGATATGCTTGGCTAAACATTTAAGCCGCCTAGACTATGATGAATGGATTGAAATAAAGTTTTAACCTTTTTTCGTTAATTGCATGTAATTTATGGATTGATTGTGTATTGTAAACAGTTTGGTATATTAATTTGGTGTGTATACATACTTTGATCCGGTTCATTACTATCAAGTGCTTCGTGTGAATCTTGGTGGTTGTCTGCTACAGAATAGGTTCATGCTAGTGTCTTTGACCTTTAGGGAGAATTGGCCAATAAACCCTAGAAGTGATAGTTATTAATTTGCTAGATTTTAGTGTTCTACTAGTCCTAATAGCTGGAAGGTGAGGGGCTATTGGTAGGTCTTACCTGACAAATTGCTTTAGACAGTCTTTGGAAAAAGTCGTGCCTTAGTTGCCCCGTCGGTTTATTAGTCTATCAAGTCAAGTTAATAAATCCAAACTACCCTAGATCTATAATTGGAAAAGAGTAGGTCAACATTAGGGTACTTGCATAATAATTAGACAACTGGAAGGAAGTCTAATAACCGGTAGGATTAACGGCCTAGGTAGTGCCATAAGTTTCACCTCGAGAAGGGTTGAGGGGCTTTGTTGGTGTCTTAATAGGTTTAGTATCATAAGATCCCGGTTCCATAAATCATGCAGTTAACTTAATTGGTAATCTCTTAAAATCAATCCAGGATTCTAGTCTAGGTGGTTCTCGTCATCATACAAGAAAAGTCTTCGCCTTATTTCGTATTAGTTTAGCTCTAGTTTAATAATTAATTTTATAATTTAGTTCAATAGATTTCCTAGATTTTCAGTAACCCCCCCCCCCCCAAAAAAAAAAACAATTAAACAGTTTTAGTCGTGTCTGTCAGCGTCTGTTAGAGTCTAGTTAACGTGATTAATAAAGTCTCGTGATTCGATATCCGGACTTCCGTAGGTCATACTACAGTGATCGGTACACTTGTCGATTGTGTGTTTTAGGTCGAGTCTAGATTTAAAGCTTTTTAGTGTCTAGCTTAGAAAGTCTAATTTAGTTAATTTTAATAGTTTGTTTAGCACACATCAAGTTTTTGGCGCCGTTGCCGGGGACTCTTGGCAATCGCGTTCATTAGCTTTGATAGACTTAATTGACATATACGTGCTACGTGTTTTGTTTTGTTTTGAGTCTTTGTTCTTATTTTGTTTTTTTTATTTTGTCTTAGTGACTAGTGTTTGCTTTTCTCATATCTAGGTTTTTTCTTGTAGTGGATGCCACATCTGCGCTCGCACGGACCACCGCCGAAGCCACCAGTTACAGAGTCATCATCTCGATTGGGCCAAGGCCCGCATGTTAGTACTTCATCTTCTTCTCAATTTCCTAACTTCGATACCACCCCTTTTCCTTCACCACCCCATTCACCTAAACCATCACCCAAAGCTTCCCCACCCAATAGTCCCACTTCTAGCACCTCTAGCGCCCCAGATAACATAAACTTAGAACAAATGGCCAATGCAAGATAGACCATCCATCAACAAGCCACCCAAGGCTTCACCGGTCTTGCTTCACCCATTACCGTTCCACCCATAGTTAACGAAAACTCCTAACAGATTCCATCTTATGCCATGCAAGCCATCACCAATAACATCCAGTTTCACGGTCGTGATGATGAGGACGCCCCCGCTCACGTAAACCGTTTCTCTCATATGCTTGCTACCTTTAGCCTTCACGGAGCCTCAAACGATGCTACTTACTTACAGCTTTTCCCCTTTTCACTAGCTGGCCGTGCGGCTACTTGGTTGGACTCTCAGCCAACCGGTACTTTTACAACATGGGAGGGCCTTCGTCAAGCCTTTTTGAACAATTACTTCCCACTCGCGAAGGACTCACATCTTCGCGACCAAATTCACTCATTCCGCATGGAGCCAGACGAGCCCTATTACCTTGCTTGGGAGCGATTTCAAAACTTAGTCGCTCGATACTCCCAGCATGGTCTTTCCGATTGGGCCCTTTGTGAAAAATTCTATAACGGTCTCACCCAAGAGACTCGTGATCGTTTTGACACTAATGCGGGGGGTCATATGATGGGTATTCTTACTGTTGCCGAGTGTTTAGAGCGTTTCGAGGCATTTGCCCAATCTCAATCTCAGTCGCGATCCGATCAGCGTTATCAAAGTGGCAATTTAAATGCCAATACTAGTGCACCTGCCCGTGGGGTGAACCATATCACTATGGACCCTAGTATCGCCGCTGTGTTGGAAAACGTGACTAGGGAGCAACGTGACTAGGGAGCTCAAAGAGATTAAGGTAAAGGTTGATAAATGTGAGTTTTGCCGAGGGGGTCACGATACGAGTGCGTGTCCACTGTTAGTTGGTGAGGAGCAAGTCGATTTCGTGGGAGGGGATCTAGGTAGAGGCCAACCTAGTGGGTTTGGTAGTAATTTTAATTCGGGTTGGCATAATAACAATAATTTTAATAATAATAACAATTTTCGTCCAAATGGCCCCCCTGGTTTTCAATTAGCTCAAAATCCAAATAGGGGTCAAGGTTCCTTCTTTGGTGGGGGTTCAAATGGGCAGTTCAACAAAGGGTTCAAAGGGCAGGTCAAGGATAGGGGGTCAAGTAGTCAGGTTCAACCAGTTCAGGGTCCAAGTTATGATCTAGGGGGTAGCCTTGAGAGAATGGAGGCAATGATGAGCCAACTAGTTGTTAAGGACCAAACCACCCAAAAGATACTTAATGAACATGACCTTATGCTTAAGAACCACCAAGCCCCTTTCCAAGACCTTCAAAGGCTCGTAAGTGACATGTCTAGGATACTAGAGGAGAGATTACCCGATCAGTTTGCAGGTAATACCCAACCGAAACCTAACGCCCATGCAAAAGCCATTACCACTCGTAGTGGCAAAACTGTAGGGAACCCGAGAGTTGAGGAGAGAGTAGTAGAGGAAGATGAGGAGATTGTTGATGAAGAAATTGAGATGGAGGCTCCCGGCAAAGTGCAATCGAGGCTAAGCCCAACAAGTACCGCACAGCCCGATGAGTCTCAAGGAGAGAAGAAAATAGAGAAACCACCCGTAGACATTAGACCTTCTCCACTCGTAGATCATTCGCGTGTCCCGTTTCCTACATGCCTTAGGAACCAAAAGTACTCAAGGGAATACGGGCAACTCTTAGATATCTTCAATCAATTGAAGATTAATCTACCTTTCATCGAGGCACTCCAATCGATGCCCAAATACGCAAAATTTTTAAAAAACCTTCTTAGAAACAAAGAGAAGTTAGGGGAGTTGTCTAACTTTCCATTGAATGGAGGGTGCTCGGCCTTCATTCTAAATAAGTTTCCGGAAAAGCTTACCGATCCCGGTATTTTTACTATTCCATGTCTTTTTGGTAGTAACACTAATACTAGAGCCTTAGCCGACCTAGGTGCAAGCATCAATTTGATGCCCTTTTCTCTTTACGAGAAGCTAGACCTAGGCGAACTTTCACCTACCCGTATGACATTATCCTTAGCCGATCGGTCCGTGAAATACCCGAGAGGTATAGTTGAGAATTTCCTTGTTAAGGTCGACAAGTTTGTTTTTCCCGCTGATTTCATCATTCTTGATATGGAAGCGGATGAGAGAGCCCCTATTATACTTGGTCGTCCGTTTTTGCATACCGCTAAAGCCCTTATAGATGTTTATGATGGTAAGATAACACTTAGGGTCGGTGAGGAGAGAGTCACTTTTGAGATAGATCGTTCCATGAACCACCCGAGTGGTTTCGATGACTATAGTGGTCCTTGCCATTCTGTATATTTCTTGAACTCGTTCATCTCATGTGTTAATCATTGTTTAGAGTACATTAGTGGTGCCGACTTAGTAGGAGGAGAGAAGGTAGAGGAGGAGTCGTTGAGGGTAGATGAAGTAGACGTTGAGGGAATTCATTTGATTCCCGAAGCGTTAGCCGTTAGTGATGACACCACCCAACCCCCACCCTTAGAGCTTAAAGTACTTCCATCTCATTTAGAATATGCTTTTCTAGGGGAGGGTTCCGAGCTACCCGTTATTATCTCATCAAAGTTGGAGGAAGGAGAGAAGTTGAGGTTGTTGGAGGTGTTGAAGGCCAACAAAGAGGCCATTGCATGGAGGTTGTCCGACATTAAGGGCATAAGCCCTTCTTATTGCACCCATCGGATACTCATGGAGGATGATTTCAAGCCGGTGGTGCAACCCCAAAGGCGGCTCAACCCCAATATGCAAGATGTTGTGAAGAAGGAGGTTCTAAAACTCCTAGATGCTGGGATGATATATCCCATCTCTGATTCACCTTGGGTTAGTCCCACTCAGGTTGTCCTTAAGAAGGGAGGGATGACCGTTGTCATGAATTCCAAGAATGAGCTTATCCCTTCTTGCACGGTCACGGGTTGGCGTGTGTGCATCGACTACCAAAAGTTGAATGATGCCACCCGTAAAGACCACTTCCCATTGCCCTTCATCGATCAAATGTTTTTCCGACTACTTCCAGATCCCCATCGCACCGGAGGATCAGGATATGACCACCTTCACATGCCCCTATGGCACCTATGCGTACCGACGCATGCCATTTGGGCAGTGTAACGCTCCAGCTACCTTTCAGCAGTGCATGGTTTCCATATTTCAGGATATGATTGAGTGTTCCATGGAGGTGTTCATGGACTATTTTTCGGTATATGGTAACTCCTTTGATGAGTGTTTGAAGAATCTTGAGAGGATGTTGAAGAGGTGCGTCGAGGCGAAGCTTATGTTGAATTGGGAGAAGTGTCACTTCATGGTGACGGATGGTATTGTGTTAGGACACAAGATATCTAGGGAAGGTATAGAGGTAGATCATGCGAAAATAGATACCATTAGTAGGTTACCTCCACCCACTAGCGTGAAGTCGATTCGGAGTTTTTTGGGTCATGCGGGCTTCTATAGACGCTTCATTAGGGATTTCTCTAAAATAATCCGCCCCATGACCCGTCTTCTAGAGAAAGATGTTCCATTCATTTTTGACGAGGAATGTCTTAAGGCCTTCAACTTTTTGAAGGAACAGCTTGTGAGTGCACCTATTCTTATCTCGCCCGACTGGAGTTTGCCGTTTGAGCTCATGTGCGATGCGAGTGACTATGCCGTTGGAGCGGTATTAGGACAAAGAAAGGACAAGCATTTCCACCCCATCTACTACGCGAGTAAAACGTAAAAAGAAAACGTAACGTAGAATGATGCTCAAGAGAACTACACCACCACGGAGAAAGAACTCTTAGCCGTAGTTTTTGCTTTCGACAAATTCCGCTCGTACCTCGTTCTATCCAAGACCATAGTTTTCACTGACCATTCTGTGTTACGTTTTCTTTTTCAAAAGAAAGACGCCAAACCCCAACTTATTAGGTGGATTCTATTGCTTTCTGAGTACGATATTGAGATTAGAGATAAGAGAGGGGCTGAAAACGTGGCAGCCGATCATTTATCACGTTTAGAGGACCCTAAGAGAGAAGAGATTCGTGAGGAGGAGATAGGAGATACGTTCCCTCATGAGTCGATCGAGTTTGTAGAGGCCGAGAAGGAGAGATTGCCTTGGTTTTGTGACTTAGCGAATTATCTTTCTAGTGGCAATAATGTGAAGGGAATGACCACACAACAAATGAGGAAGTTCCTTAGTGAGTCGAGGAAATATGTGTGGGATGATCCGTTTCTCTTTAGAATTGGAGGAGATAGGATACTTAGGCGATGCGTGTCGCGAGATGAGGGTTTAAACATCCTTAAGCATGTGCATGAAGGACTCACGGGAGGCCATCATGGTGCACATGCCACCGCTCAAAAGGTGTTTGATTGTGGCTTTTATTGGCCTAACGTACTTCGTGATGCCGTTGAGTTCGTGAAAACGTGTGATGCTTGTCAACGAACCGGTAATATTTCAGCCAAAGATGAGATGCCTCAAAACCCGATCTAAGTGTTGGAGGTTTTTGATGTTTGGGGCATAGATTTCATGGGACCCTTTTCCCGTCTGAAAAGGGAATCGTTACATACTTGTGGCAATAGACTACGTGTCTAAGTGGGTTGAGGCTCAAGCTGTTCCTACAAATGAAGCTCGAGTAGTATTGAGCTTCCTCAAGAAACTCTTTTTCCGTTTTGGTACACCTAAAGCTTTAATTAGTGACCGTGGTACTCACTTTTGCAATGCGTTGATGGAAAAATTGTTTGCACGCTACGGAGTCACTCATCGTTTGTCTACCGCGTACCATCCACAGACGAGTGGTCAAGTGGAGTCGTCGTATCAAACATATCTTAGAGAAAACCGTTGGTAAGAATAGGACAGATTGGTCCGACAAGCTTGACGATATATTGTGGGCGTTTCGAACCGCCTTCAAAACGCCTTTAGGAACCACGCCATTTATGATCGTCTATGGAAAAGCTTGTCATCTTCCTGTAGAGCTAGAACACCGAGCA